>JAMKPZ010005069.1:0-19032 GCA_024699675.1 Amphibolis antarctica | reverse complement strand
TAATCACACACAATTGTCATCTGCGGTCTCTCTCTTGAAATTATCTAATAAATGTGGAAATTAATAAACGAGAGCAGAAGCAACAGGAGGAGCAGAGGCACCTGACACAAATTGCAATCTTTTTCCTCCTGCGTTCCCAGCAGAAGAGGGCTTTACCACATGCATGGTCTCCTCCCATCTCGTCCCATCCACCTCCCCACCTGCAACACCGCAATGGGTCCATGTGCGTTTCTCGTCTCTGCGAGCAACACTGCAAGTTCTTGTCCAGACCAACATGTGCGCGCGACCCGACTGCTCCTCCGAAATCCATCGATATTTCCGTTCTGGGTCAAAAGGCTCGCGGCGTGGCCGAGGAATCAAGCAACCCATGTGTGCGTGTGCTCATCCCCGTCGACGTGAAAAGGGCAGGAGGAGTGATTTGGGTTTCGATGGTTGCAGGGTTGCTGCAGTCTATGATTGCCCTCGTCGCCCCTGCTTTCTTCTGCTTCCGTGGGGTAATAAACGTCTTCTTTCTCCTTTGGAAAGCTTTTTTTTTAAACGATGGAAATGCATCGATACCAAACAGTGCAAGCAAGAAAGCAATTTTTGTGCCGAACAAACGAATCTGGGAGTAGGGAACAGGGAAACAGGTTTTTCTCAAATGTAAAGCAAGTTAACCCAACCGTCTGATTTAGGCATCGATTAGTATTTTCGATGATCAAATTCTTTAAATTTTTTTATTATCAAATTTTTTTTAATATATGATTAAAGTCAAAAAATTATATGATTTTTAATATAATATTTTAAAAAAATATTAAAATTATTTAATAAATATTACTATACAGTAAAATATAAAAGTATATAATAAATACAATAAGTGAGTTGATTTTTTTTGACAGTGTCACTAAAAAATTTTTTTCTAGAGGTGTGGGTTTTAATAGTTCGGAGAGGAAATTTTAGTAATGTTCGAAGGATTTCAAATTCAAAAAGGAAATTTTAGTGGTGTTTAGGGAAAATTTCAATGGTATAGATGAAGTTTGATGATGTGTATAAGAAATTTTCATTGTACTTGAATGAAATTTTGATGATTCAGAAAGAAAATTTTGATAATGTAAAAAAAAATTTAATTTAAAATTTATTAAAGATATACTTAGTGACACTACTAAAGTGTTATTTTACATACAATAATACACAGATAAAGTTAAAAAGGTAAGAACAATTAATACAATTTTTTAATTACTACAAATTATAAGTTTTAGTAAGATTTTTTTAATTATTAAGATGTCATTTTAATTGTTAACGTTAAGTTCAAAATTGTCAACAGTGTATATACGAGAGAGTTTCTATCTTTTAAAAATATAAAAAATAAAAAATTAAATTTTTTATCATTTTTCTTCCTTTTCTACTCCTATGAAGTTACCAGAACTTTTACTTTTAAGCCTTTGGAAAAGCCTTTTGATCTTTATTTTTTTGTAAGTTTTTTATTATGATCTTTATTTTTCATACGATTAATTAATATTTATTAAATAATTTTAATATTTTATATTATAAATTTTATAATTTTTTTAAAAATATAAATCTCACGTTATCTAAATTTTACCTTTTAAACAAATACATTTTTATTACCGTAGAGCTTTAGAATTATACGGCAAAATTATCACACGTCTTTAAGCTACGTAATAACGAGAATTGAAATAAATTTTTGTTATTGTTAATGTATAAAATTAGATAATGTGACGTTTATATATTTTTTTAAATTACATAATTTATGATATAAATATTTTGATATAATTTTTTAATGTAAAATATTAAAATTATTTTAATAAATATTATTGTAAAGTTACCGTAAATAAAGAAAATATACAATAATAAATGTTTAAATAAACAATACCATAACTCATTTCACAACTACGTGCATTGCACGGAAGAGCGAAGCCGGAAGAACGCACTTCTCCCACACGTTTTCCATTTGGCTGTATTTGTTTGACATTACGTAACTATATTTTTTATCATGTATTAATATTTTATAATATATTTATTAAATAATTTTTATATTTTTATTATATATAAAATTAAATTAATATTATTATATTTTTATTAAAAATTATATATTTTATTATAAATCATAAAATTTAACTCACCTCGAAAAATACTCAAACAAACGAAGTAAAATGCGTTCCTTTCGACCGTACAACCTATGTATACATTCCTGAATGTATAGCAATTTTCAACTTTCGTTATATTATCTGTGTCTTTGTAAAATATTAAAAATTTGATTTATTATTTTTAAAGATATAAAAGTTAATAAAATATTAAAATGTACGAATGCAGGCCCTTAAATGTTAGAACATGTTTCAAAAGTCAATAAAATATTAAAATGGAGATGTAAAAGACATGTCCTTCACGTAAAAACAACTCTACGAATTTAATTTTATATATATATATATATATATATATGTTGGACTCGTAAAAAATTCTTGTGAACGCTTTTTACGAGATAATTTTTTTTTTAACAGGTGAATCAAAACTTACGTGCAGGCTTACGTGTGCATTTTTTGAAAAATATTTTTTTCTCCTACATGATTTTTGACCTCATTTAATTAATAAAAATTATTATTATTATTAAACTTTAAATTATAATGAATTTTAAAAAACATGTAGTTGTAAGGTCAATACAATGCGAACTATTCGTTCGTTCGTCGCATAAAAAAATTGTTTACTTGGAAAATACGACAGCTGTCAAACAAATATTTATAAAAAATAATTTACAAAATATTTGAAGATGGTCTGATATTATTAAAATAAAAGACAAAAGTTACGATTTAATTTAAATTAAATGTATTTAAACTTTTCACTTTTAAATATATTTTTTACCGTACATTTTTATCTTTTACGGTACATCATAACTGTCTGTAATTTTATTAAATAAATTTAATATTTTATATTAAAATAATTATATCATAAATTATATTTTTAAAAAAAACAAAAAACAAAAATTCACACCTATTATGTATAATCTGTATCCAGTCGTCTCATCCTTCCCACGGTTCCAGAGCTCTCCGGAACAGACGGTTTCCACCTGCCACGGCCGTCTTCCTCCGACGATCACCGAAGACGCCAGCGAAGTAACGAAGAAGACATGTGGAGCAAGCGCGGTGGCGACCTCGAGGCCGGTACGGCGTTGCTTTACCCGGCGATGACGGAGAACCCGGTGCTCCGGTGGGCCTTCATCCGGAAGATATATTCCATCCTCACCATCCAGCTGGTCCTCACCGTGGCCGTTGCGTCCATCGTCGTCTTCGTCAGGCCCGTCGCCCTCTTCTTCACCACAACTAGTGTTGGTATCGGTCTCTACATCTTCATCTTCATCCTCGCCTTCCTAGGTCAGTACCAACGCCTTTTTTAAAAAAACGTATTTAGTGTCGTCTGATGATTATTGATTTCTTTTTTTTTTGTCATCGTTGTCTAGTGCTTTGTCCGTTGTACTCCTACTCGAAGCATCATCCATGGAACTACTTGCTCTTGACGATATTCACGGTGTCGCTCAGCTTGCTCGTTGGCCTCACATGCGCCTTTACCAGCGGTAAGGAACGAAAGGAATTTGATAGTTCGGTGATTATTTTGTGCTCTTAATTATGCTTTGTGGTGACCAATTATTTTTGCTCTTCGATGAAGAATTTATGTGATTTCTTTTGAATTGTTGTCTGCTTCTTCGTCGTAATTTTCTGTCAAAAACAAGAGTTAATGGATGTAGACTCTTGGTGCGGAAGACTCACAAAGACGAAATGCCAGCTGCTTGTTTTGATCTTTAATTAGTATAGGAAGTGTGGTGTTCTAACCGGTTCCAGCGTCCACAATCTCAGACTGTTCCACAACTCTGTGATATGCCAATGAAGCATGTCTATCTGGGAAATTTTTTTGCAACCATTGACCCTGAGGAAATCTGCTCTAACCGAAACATTTATCCATTGTTTGTTCTGCTCTGTCGTTGTGCCTATAGGTTGCCTTTTCTTTATCTGCATCCCTTGATCCTTTCTAAGCATTTGGTTGGAGATGCATTTGTGTGTAAATTTTGCATGTTAACTTTTACAACCCATTTAAAATCTATAAGCAAACATGTGCCATATGGGTTTAGGGTTTAACCATTTAAGGGGGGTTTGTGTTTGACAAAAATGTGGAAACGGAAAGTAATTCTGGGTGGCATCCGACTTTTTGGTGTTAGGTAATAGACGAAAATCTGGAATTTAACTTTCCCAATTTTCGTCTAAAAGGGGAAGACTTTGCCCCTTTTCGAACTCAACCCTTGTGAAAGAAAGAAAGTTCTCCCCACTCAATGCCTGAAGATCCCTACACCATTAGTATGACATTTGATCTTCATTAACTCCGCATTGATCCCTACTAAGACGAATCAACGACATCGCACTCGATCCTCATGCGAGAGATGCCCTCGATCGTTGACCAACCCCAATCTCATTCTGCTTGCTCCTTCTCCATCATTGACAAACCCCACTTGATCTCCACCATTTTTTGCCTAAAGATCCTTAACCTCTCTGAGCTACTTGCCCTTGTCCTCGTCCTTCCTCCTCGATGCTTGAAGATCCCCGACCTTTTCGAGCTGCCTGCCCCTGTTCTCGTCCCTTTGTTGTCCTTCCTCTTCGACACCTGAAGATCCCCAACCTTTTCAAGCTGCCTACCCTCATCCTCGTCCCTTTGTTGTGCTTCTTCCTTGATGCTCAAAGATCCCCATGCTATCAGCAACAATGGGAAAAAAAAGGAAGAGAAGGAAAACAATAAATATAATAATAACAATAACAAACAATAAATTGTGTATATAATAATAATATATTGTGTAAATTGATGTAAAAGTTTTGTAATTTTTTTATCTTACAGAGTGTAAATAGAAAATTTGTAATTAATTAATTAATTCTCTATTTTTGAAACATGTTTAATTGTTATTGTACTAGAATTTCAAGTTTTGTAATATATTAGTAAATTTACAAACATTTGATTTTCGTTTGCACTTTCTATTAGGCACTAATGCCCCTTATTTTTTAATTTTCGTCTGCACTTTTCATTTTCTTTCGTTTGAATTTTCCATTTTAGTTTTTGCATTTCCGTTAGTCTCTCTTTTGACTTATATTTGTCATTTAAGGTACTTGGGTAGTCACTATCTTTTATGTGATGTTCCATTTTGCTTGAGATATTATAGGAACAACAAATGCTTTGCAAGCCAATGCTGCAAAAAAATGGAAATACACATTTTATGCATTGAAAATAAAAACTTTCTTTAAAAATGATGGTTTTAATGGGTTTTTCTTTGAAAAAGATGGTATAGATAGAAAACGAATACACACACAAATATACAAACAACCATTATAGTCTAACTCATAATTTCACCACATGGGGTCAACTACATGAATCTTTTTTTTTCTATGTATTTCTTTGTATTATCAAATGTTTGGTTAAATTATATAAATTTAAATCTCTTCTCACAATTCATTACCAGGTGGCTTTAGGTCTTCCTCTACTTTTTATCTCTTTTACGCTAATAAATTTTCCTCTCTTAATTGGTACGTTATTTGGCCTTCTAAGGATATGATCAAACCAAATAAGCAAATTTTCTCTTATCTTGTCTTCAATTACTACAATTCCTACTCTATTTCTAATAAAATTATTTTTAATCTTGTCTCTTATAGTGTTACCACTCATCCATCTAAGCATATTCATCTCAACAACATTTACTTTTAGCATATGGCCATGCTTTATAGTCTAACATTTTGGGCTATAAAATTTTTTTCCCACTCTATTTCTAATAGCAATTTTACATAATTTTCCTTTTAATTTTAGGATATCTTCTTTTCTCCTAACACTGTAAAAGTATTTCTATACTTTATCCACCCTACTTTAATCCTATTAATAACAAGTTCTGTAATTTTGCTAGTAATACTTATTATAAATCTAATTATTTAAAAGCCTTGCTTTTATGAATCTCTTGGTCATCTAAATGTATACCTTCATCATTATTCCTATATCCATTATGCATATATTCCATATATTTTGTTTTTTACCTACTCAATCTAAATCCTTTGAACTCAACTATTTCTTTGTAATTCTAATTGAGAACAAATTCCTTACTTTTATCAACTAAAATTATGTTATCAGCAATAGCATACATTTAGGTATTTCTCCTTGAATTTTCTTGGTTATTCCATTTATAACCAAAATGAATAGCTATCAACTTAAGGAAGTCCCTTGATGTAAGCCTATAAGAAATTTTCAATTTTATCGTTCTATGATTTTAACACTAGTAATTGCTCTTTCATATATGTTCTTTATGATATCAATATATCCTATTGGTATTCATGTTCTTTCTAAAACCCATCATAATAGGTTTTTAGGTACTTTATCACAAGCTTGTTCTAAATCAATGAAAACCACATTGAGGTCCTTTTCCTAACTCAATTTTTTTATTAATTTCTATGTAAATGAATAGCTTTCATTGTTGACCTTCTTAGCATAAACCGAAATTATTTTTTGTTATTTTAGTTACATGCCTTTGTTTTTACTCAATTATCTTTTCTTATAATTTCATAGTATGATTCATTAACTTAACATTAAAATTATTATTACAATTTTATGTCTCCCTTCTTCTTAAATATAAGTTTCAAGAACTCTTTTTTCATTCATTTAGCATCTTCTTTGTATTAAAAATTATATTAAGAAGCATAGCTAACCATTTAGTCATTCACCCATGCATTTACACACCTCACTTGGAATATCATTTGTTTCAATAGCATTCTCACGTTTCACTTCCTTAACAACTTCTTTTACCTTTCTATGTAAATGAATAAGATAATTAAAATAATAAAGGACCTCATTCGACCTTCATTTTAGCTAAAATAACAGCTTACTAGTGTTAAATGACCTTCATTTGACCTTCGTTGCATTACTTAAATCCCTACATCTATTTTTTACGTCATTTTCTAGAATACACACAAATTACACATCAAAATATTTGAACAAAACAAATTATAATTCAGTTAAATGTAATAACTACTAAAATTTAAAAACATAACTAACTATATAAAAAGTACAATTAAAGTACTAAACAACATGATAAGTATCAAAAAATCAAATTATATCAATAAAAGATGCTTAAAAGGTGAATTCTAAAAAATTTAGAATTGGCCCTTCAAACTGTAAACCTGTGTAAAATTACCATTTTTCTCAAAAAGGGTAAAATATTATCATATGAACAGAAAAGTGTATCCAAGAAACACTACAGACTGTCATAGCAAGCATTTAAATGCCCATTTTTCTGATTTTTATGATAATGCTTCAAGTCCAACTGACACAAAATCCTCCCTCCCACTACTATAGGGTGTTGAAGTCTCTTGCACCTTTCCATCAAATTCTCCAATATTTCGAGCTGTTCTTTTTGTCTGACATTGTGTTTCTGCAACAGGCAAAGTCATTCTAGAGGCTGCATTCCTGACAGCATTGGTGGTGGTTAGCCTCACACTCTATACATTCTGGGCTGTTCGCAGAGGGCAAGATTTCAGCTTCCTTGGGCCTTTTTTATTCGCCTCTGTCTTTATTCTGATGGTATTTGGTCTGATTCAGGTGGTTGCTGTGCCTTACCCCTTTGCGAAACTTTTCCTTTACATTTTGTTAACTTAGACGCTATTAATTCCATGGCTGTTTGTTGTATGCCTCTAAACTACTGTCAACCATTTCCATTTTGCAGTTGTTCTTTCCAATGGGAAAGATCTCAACCATGATCTATGGTGCATTAGGAGCAATCATATTCTCTGGTTATATCATATATGATACAGATAAACTGATCAAACGATACAACTATGACGAATATATATGGGCTGCAGTGGCATTGTATCTTGACATCGTCAACCTCTTCCTCTCTCTGCTATCATTATTGAGAATGACTGAAAACTGAGACTACAGCAACAACAAAAGGTTCAAGTTGGTGTTTCAGCATTCCAAATAATTTTATCATTTGATTTTGTTGAAGATGGGTCTAATAATTTTACCAGTTAGTTCTGTTAGAAATATTTCTAATTTTTGATTCGACACACCTATAATTATGCATATAGGTTGCTGACAGGTTTGGACAAAAGAAGTCTAATGTGGTTAGATCTAATAACATTTGAATCGTTGTGAATTCTATATGTAGAAATAAATCATTAGTCTTATTTCTTCTTTTATGATGGATTAAATTGAAAATAATAATTTAGAATATATTTAAAGGATTGTGGTCAGCCTAAGCTTATATAATATTACAATTCTTCTCTTCTAATCTTGACCTTATGAAGAATCTCTTACCTTTAGCAAAAAACTGCAAGGTGGAAATATGGATCCCACCAAGTCATTTTATTCTTTGTCGTCTAACATGTAACAGTCCATGTAGGAAATGATCTCCCGCAAGTTCTAATTTGCTAAACAAATGCAAAATCCCATCCATCATCACTTGTGCACATTGCTGAACTTGCATAGTAATGACTAATGATTTCTATTGGTTATTATCGGAAATTCTTGACCTCCTCTTCTTCTGTGTACAAGTGATGAGCATTGATGTAACACTTGGAAATCTTATATCAACAACTGTCTAGACACCATAAATGAGGCCAACCCATAAAATAATCAGTCCGATCGGATATTTGGATTGGGTCGGTTAGAAAGATGGGCTAGGATGGGTCAGAGTAATTTTTCTAAATCCTGGCCCAACACGGTCCTCAGTCTGCAACCAAGTCAGGCCTTGGGTTGGTCAGCTTGAGTTGGGTCAGTATTTAGGGTTGGTTCACCTTTCTAAAGTTAAAATTGAAAAATTATTTATTATTTTGATTTTTGATATCTGCATTGATCACTTGAAAAATATGTTAGATATTTAAAAATTTATACGTTTATATTTGTAATTATCATGTCAGCATTTATTAAAAAATTCACAGATGATTTATTAGTTGTCGTGATTAGATGTTCTCATTAAAATAATGCTGTCTTCTCATCTTCTATTTCGTTGAGGTCAAGTTTTATATACAATGAACATCATCGTACTAGTCTTTTAAGCATGCTATACACTTAAGTGTGCACATGTGCGGGCATGCACCCACACAGACACACTTGTATATGGTAATTATGTTGCATTTTGTAATTTACATGTCTACCCTATAAGTAGAATACTTGTAGTAGTAAAAATATTTATGATCATTAATTTTGAAATATTGATTATGATAATAGTTTGGAGTTTAGAGTGATGATAAGATTATAGTTTTAGCAACTAATACATTATGTTAACCAGTAATTGTGTAGTAAACATGTACCAATCATGTAAAGAGTATAAATTAAGCCATGAATATTAGTCATGCTGTATGTGTGTTTGGTGTATATGCATTATTATATGTTTATAAACGACATTTGGTACATGATTGGTCTGTCCTCCACCTTGAATATACAAGGGTGTAACACTTTTATTACAGTACAACACAAAAAAAGAGAGAGCCAGAATGCGGATTGTTATAGTTCAGAGTACACAACACTAATGTTTATTTCACATAAGTTTCTTATTTGTTTGCGTAGATGAAAGTAATGTGTTCACCTTAGTGAACCACTAGAGGACATTCACGTAATTCACCCACGATCAACACTTGGCATTTTATTGTATGTATTTTGAGATTAGGAATTATAAAGATAGACACATCTTTAGAATTATAAGATAGACACATCCGATGGGTGGTAGGAGGGCCTATCATACGAGGATAAGCTTCTAAGCCTTTTTTTAAAAATCCATTTTTTGCCTGATTTCAGAACTTTTTAGAAGGCTTTACGGTTGGCACGGGAGCATAATGGAATGAATGGCCTCAATTACAGTTTTACCTTTAACTTCTCCCATGTGAATAAAGAAAATCTGCAAGACAACCCGAATCCTGTAAGTGGACCAGCCCACATCTTTTGACTAAGATACAGATGAAATCTTGAATTCTGAATCAGGTAAAAACAGTCATTGTAAAAATTCTTCCTAGTTAGACCAAGCTCACGATCATCGAGGCCGGGACAAGATGCACAATTTACAAACCGTAGTCCGTATTCCTTTCTCAATACCATGAAAGACCATTTCACCGTTCATATTTCTATTTATGTGTGTGTGTGCATTCATTGCTTGGTTTTGTGTTTTGTAGCTTTTTTGCTCTCTTGCCACCATGTTTGGAAGACCATTTTTGTGTTTTGCTTCATATTTGGACTTCTTCTCCTCTTGGTAGGTGTTTACTCTTCCTGGATTTCTGAAGTCCCCTTTTGATCTACAGTCGTCAATAGTGAGAAGGAAGCATTATTTTTTACTTGAATTGAGCCCATTCATTTCATTGCATGTTCGGCTCGTCTGATGGGCCATTCCATTGCAGGTTTTGTAGCACTCAATATTGTGCTTGGCTGTTGCTTGATAGATGTCTGGTTTCTTGGGTTTCATTATTGTCACTTTTTTGTGTTTTACTGCTGAGATCGTTTCAACTTTCTCCCAATCTTTCATGAGTTCTTTTTCTCATGTGTTTTCGTAATTTTGCTTCAAATGTTGTATCAGAATCAATGTTGAGTCCATCCATCTTTCTTTCTTTCTTTCTTTTTAAGAAAAGGGGGTACCCATGTGTATGGCTCTAACTTCTTGTGGTGGTCTTGTTCATGCTTTTCGTACTCTCAGGTCTGTCTCCTCTTTTTGAATAATATTTTTAACTCACCTCGCAGAATCAGTATCAATGACCTGTCTCTTCCGGCCCCATCCAATGTAAACAACATAATCCTACGCATGTCAGATATATTATTCAAACCTTATGAAACAAGCAAAAAAAATTTGATATGGCACTGAAGAGAAGCCGCCACATCCCATCATGTATGGGCACAATAACTCTCCATTTTTACAGACCAAAGATTACAGCATCACACACGGTACACTCTCTTCAGAGGTGGCGTTCCTCTGTCCTTCAAGATCCAAATCCCAGTTCGGGTGCCGCCGCTGCATGCAATTGAGCGGCCTCAAGGAAGCCATTGCGCGCCTCCCGCCCATCTCAATCCCGGCGGCCATTTCTTGTCTCACCAACGATGTTCAGTAGGCGTGTGACCCCCTGCGTCCATATCTCAAACTCCCTCTGGCTACGGCACTCGAACTCTATGACCCTTTTCTCCGTCGTCTTCAGTCCGAAGTATCTTCTCTGCTCCCCGCCTTCAAGCAAATGCCTTCCGGGCCATGCTTGGACGTCCCTGCACACCTCCACCACCACATCTGCAAAACCCGAAACATTACCGCCTACGGTCTATCATCGAGAACGGCAAACACACACATGCAACTTTGAATGCGGTTGCCTCGAATCCTTGACTTACTCTTATTCTTTTTAGTGATGGTTCCAGCCACATGCTTACTCTTCATCTTCAGCATCACCTGTGGTTCAAAAACAGATGAAGATTGGGTGATGGATAAATTTCTCGAAACCATTCTCACGAAGGACTTGAAATATGCTTAAAACATTTGCCGGACCCACCTGCCCAATCTTGTTTATGTACACACATACAATCTTCCAGTGGAGATAACCTACATCGACAAAAGAAATACGTCATTGCGTCAAAAAACCCCACAATTTCAGTATATGCTTCCAACAACTTCAATTTTCAAGAAATTGAAGTTGTTCGGAGTTGTAAGCACACAGGACCAACCTTTTCGGGTTCGCTTAAGAAGTTCGGTGCCGCGGGCGAGGAATTCTTGGCTGCACAAGCCAAGGAAGTTCTCCTCAGGGAGGAGGAGCTCGTCGCTGTAACTTCGGGCTACCGCGGCGGCGGCGGTACTCAAGTTCTGCTCGCGTTTTCCACGATGGTGCCCGTTGCCGCCGAACGCACCCCTCTCAACTGGAATGACCGCCGCAACATTCCACACATCCTTAAGAGCCCTTGCCTTCAATGTTGCCGCGCCTCTCAATGCTGCAAGCAACGAATAGGATTTAACATATGTTTCAACTCGAATTCTACACGCCTCTGATCTTTTACCGGATCAAGCTTTGGATTCAAAAGATTTTGTGGTGTTTTTACCCGTGGCGGCGGCTGCGGTCAGTGTAATGATGTCTCCTGACGTCCGAACATTCACGGCGGAGTGGACGGTCGAAGCCAACTGCTCCCGCTCAACCCCCATCGACTCTGCCGATTCGACAAGTTGGGCCGCAACAAGAATCGCGGCAGAGGCCATGGCCTTGTCCGTCTTCGCCGCTTGCTCGTCCTTACCGCATGCCGAGATAGCTGCGGTTGCAGCTGTGATTGCCGCAACGGCAGCCGCAACTCCGGCCACCGATACTGCAGCGTGAAGTTGTGCGTTGTGGGCTCTAGTCTCCTCCTTCTTCTTCTCCCTCCTGTCCTTCAGCCACCTTCCGACTGTTTTACCACTTCCTCGGTACTGCACTTTCGGCACATTGCTTCCCTTGTAATAATACTGAACGGTGCAAACAGAAGCGTCATGGAGCTACTAGCTCATATCGATCAACATAAGAAATAAATTAAATTTAATATATAAAAAACTATTTCATTTATCACCAGCTACACATAATGATGTTAATGTTTTTGTACCCTCTGGTACTCATCTGTGATTCCTGAGAGAGCCCACAGATACCATTGCAACCAGTCATCAACCAAGCCTTCCTTTCTTACCCAACAAAAACAATGACCTTGTCATTCTCAGTTCTCACCCCCCACCAACAACAGCAGTCCTCGGTAGATGAGACCATTCATGTGCTGGGATCGTTTGGCGAGTAGATCAGAAACCCTGACTGGGTTTTCGTTCATGTATGAGGAAGTAACAAAAAAGAAAGAACAACAACACAAGCTTGGGAGTAAAAAAATATTAACTCACCGTAAATTATTAACTCGGGTGTCTTTGCCCAGTTCAAACCCACCACTTCACTTCAATTTTTTTTATAATGGTTAGATAACATCCTAGAAGTTTCTTATTTTAGATCTTTAGTTTGAAACTTCACAGAATTATGTAATAATTTTAAAAAGAGACAATATCTTCTAATAACATCTATATTTTATTTACAAGTGTTCAATCTAATAAAATTGATCTTTATCGTCTCCTCTTCTTCTCTTCTAACTTCTCTACTTTCTTTTTCAATTTTAAATTAAAATATCAAAATTATCAAACTACCTCAGTGAAAAGAATAAAAAATTTAAAAAATAACTTAAATTTAAACACTCATATTTCCAATTTTTTACAAGTATCAAAGAGAATTAGGACCTTTTAAAAAAATAATGGTTAGATAATAACATTTAAGTGATTTTGAATGTAAGGTTAAGTAACCTAACAAATAATTTTTTCCAGAGTTATGCCACAGTTGGTGGTTATATTAAATCCCTGAGAAATGTCAGGTGTTTTATCGGAAGTAGAGAAAGCTCTGGCGTCTCTTCTGCCTTCTTTATCTTTTACCCCACCCTTATTTTATCCGATCTTAACATGTTGTTGTGGCAGAAAAAGCTCAGAGACCTCGGTGTGTCCGCTTTGTCTTCGGTGCTCTCGAAGCCGAGGCCGTTTCTTTACAGGACCTATCAATTAGATATGAACAAGAATTGACACTGCAGAGACACAACCACACAATTATTAAGTGGAGAAATGAGGCACAGACCTTGACGTCGTCGGTGGCGGAAGGGGAGAGTGGTGGGCTGTCCGTGACGGATCCACCACCGTTGAGAGGGCCGCTGCTGTGGGAGGGCCGCCCGGATGTGAGGGGTGAGACGTCCTGCTACAATAGAGGGAAAGAAGAGAAAAAGAACTGTCATAAGCTTTGAGAACCAGCTTCTTTTCTTCTACCTATGGCATATTGGAACAAAAACGATTGCCCGGAGAAATCCGTGAACAAAAACCCATTCAAAAACACTTGCAACGCCATCAAAAGAACCCATGGTTTTGGTTCACTGTTCAGTGTATAATGTGATGAAATAAAATCAGAGCAGAACCCAATAGAGTGTGGGAAAAAACAACTTTCAGAGGTGGGTTACGTGGGTAGTGTGGGCTTTCTTCAAGCTGGGAGTGGTTGCAATTCATGGTGGGAGAGCAACACAGGAAGAGAAGTTGCTGAAGTAGGGTGAAAAGGGCCAGCATTAGAACACCAGAGCAAAGTTTCTGGTCATATATAGCTCATGTAAGCAGATGGTGTTCAGAAGATATAATCAACAACGACCCACGAAATCGAAATTCCAACATAAACAGAAGAAAGAGCAAACATGCCGAGTGTGACATGATCCTTTCCATCACAAGCTGCGAAGTGGCAGAGGAAGCGAAGGAGAACGGGTTGCCGACCATCGCCGCCGCCTCGGCCAAGTCCATCCCAATGCCCTCCTCTGGTATAGCCCCACCCAAGCAGAACCCACCTCCACCTCCACCACCGTCCTTCCGATCCTTCCCACTGGCCAGGGCCTTGGACACTTCCATAGCCGATAGGCTCCACGACCTCGACAAGAACTCCATTGGGTCGTTCGGCATCTCCACCTGCCTGACATCGCCGGCCTCCTCCATGATTCTATCGTGCATTTTGGATCGGTACACACCAGCTTCTTATAGCAAGAAGAGTGGGCGGTAGCGGACAGGATCAGCGTTAAATCAGAATGTCAGAGGTAGAGAGAGAGAGAGAGAGAGAGAGAGAGAGAGAAGAGTGTAGAACAGAGGAAGAAGAAGGTAAACTGGCGAAGGTGCATGTTTGGTGATCGTTCCCTGACTTCGTTTTCGTACCGTAAGAGTGATTTTTTATTAAATAATTTATATAAAAAATATTTAATAATAAAATAAATTAATTAAAAAACATAAATATTATCGTAAAAGTACTTTTGAAAACTTATATCAAATAAAGTGAATGGAACTTACGAGTTCTAATATTCTAATAACAGATTCTATAGATTGAATACTTTATTTGATATAATTTTTATTATAATTAAAAATTATTTTTAACGCAGTAACGATGTAAAGATTCTTGAGACAGTTTCATCTCATTTTTAAAAAATGTATTTATTTTTTTTCGTTTGATACAAGAAGTATTTTTTACAAGGAATTGAAAAAGTTAGATTGAATACCTATAAAATTAATTTTTTATAAATACTACTATAAGGTATTATCTACTTTATTATAAAATTTAAATTTATTTTATAACAAAACTTAACTAATAATTTTTTATAATATTTAAAGTTAAAATACATCGTTATCAAACAGTGAAAAAGGACAGAAATATATAGAATGCCATGTGACCATAGAAACTCACCTCAACAGAGACACATTGATTCCTCTGTTTCTTCCGTTCTTTGCTCTGTAGTTTTTTTTGTTCCTTTGCTTATAAGCTTGTTTTGTTTGTAACGGTTTTTTGTAATTATTATAGTAATTATATTAGTAAAATTTTAAACATAATCATAAATTTTTTTTACCATTAAGTTATCACTTTAGTGATAATTTTTGGGTAAGTTGTTTTTTTATCTTCGTTATTTTTTAATAATAATAATATTATTATTTTATATCTATTAAAATTAAAATTTTAATAAAATAAATAAATATCATTATTTTGATAAATTAAATTATCACATTTCGTTTTTCCGATTTTTCTTCTATTTTATGGATAATAATAATTAATTACGTATGATAAATGTACATAATTTTGTCTTTACCGCCGCTGCCACGTTACCATGGTATTTTCCCGCGCGTGAAACGCAGAGCCCCTGACAATGATTTTCCAATTACGATCAGAGAGTTTGAATAGTTAAAGAAATTAGAGTCAGAAAATTACAGTGATTATAATTTATAAAAATTTACACAAAATTAAAATTATTATTGATATAATTTTTAAAACTTTAACTTAAATTTTATACAAAATTTTATATTATCATTATTATACAAATTTTATCATTATTTAGCATGTAGTTATGATACTATTTATTTTATTACTTTCAAGTCTAATTATTGACAATTATTGAAGTTAATTATATAACAAGTAAAGTTTAAAACGAACGCATCCTTAATTTCCAGAATCCTGCATGCGCAAATATGTTTTAATCGATCGTTGCCGAACAATAAATCACTATTATTGTGTTAATTGGATATAATTTGATCATGTCTTGTACGGCTCTTTTCTAAAGACGTACATAACGCTGTGTATATTTCATATTCATTTTTCTTTTACAAAAATTACTTAAAAAATGAAAAACCAAGTTATGTGAGCTTTTTTTGGTAATTAAGATTACTCGATTAGATTAAACGAAAACCTCAATGAAAAACCAAGGTACACAAAATAGATATATACTGTTCAAAATAACAAACAATAAAGCAAAAAATCGACAGAGAGACTAGTTCCTCTTCATCATTGGTCTAATTACACAATTCAAAGTTAGCAGTGAAAGTGATGTTTAATATCAGATAAATTAAGATTTCATTTGATAATAATGTCATCGTTATGAAGTCTAACTCCAACAATTATAGAGAATTGAAATTGATAATAGTAGAACAGTTAAATTGACGTTGTATAGTAATTGTAAGGTAAAAATGTATATACAAGAATTTATACAATAATGATAACAAATATAAGTTTGTGAAAAATTAATTTTACAGTAACGATCTTGTTACTAAATAAATCTTAAGTGAGTTCATTGTAGACTAAGACTTTGTTTAGTATAACTCTTATTTAAATCAAAAATTATTTTCAACGTAGTTATAACTTAGAAGATTCTTAAAGTAAATTTTTTATACAGCATATTAAAAAATATAATTTATTTATTTTAATGTTAAAAGATAACACAATGTAACGATGATGTATCATTGTAATGTTATTTTATTGTCCAATCAAAAATCATTTCTAAGGATGTTATAAAGATTTTTTATCCCGTTTGATATAAGAAACTAAAAAATTACTTTTTCCTATTTTTAAAATTTAAAAAACTCCTACTAAATATAACATAAGAGAAGAATTGAGATAGATGATACAGAAAAATTAAAAAAATTAAATAAAAAACCACACATTAACGAGTTCAGAATCAGATGCGCGTGATTAGAAATGATATAAAAGCAATGAGATACAAAAAGAATGGTAGGTTTGGTAAGACCTTTGAAAAGCCTAGTTTTGCAAGAAACTTCCAAAAGCTTGAAAGGTGTATACGTGAAACATGTTTGCTTAAGTTTGCGTTCATCAGTGCAAACAAACAAAACTGATGTGAACTCCCATCCCCGGCACATCTTCGATGTCTTCTCGATATATATTTTTAACATATCCATCATGCTTTTACCTGGCTATATCTTCTAAACCTGATTAATGTTTCTCGCCGACTTGATTAATTTAAACATACCTTGAGAAGACATTGAAGTGACACCCAAGTCAGCTCAGAGGCTTTAATTACCAGTCGGAACTTTTATTTCATGCAACTGAGGAGATTGATGTCATTTTTTTTATAAAAAAATACGGCATTTTGTAATTTCATATACGATGAAATTTATCTTGTTAAAACTAATTTGATTGGAGAAAGAATATAATTCATGAGTGTTCTAAAGTTTAAGATTGTATTTGTTTATAATGTATGGTACAAATTGACAGATTTAGTAAGATTTTTAGGTGTGATATGATTCTTGAAGACGAATGATGAATAAAATAAGTTTGTGATTTTTTGTTTAGTCATTTTGAAATTTACCTTCATCTTTATTAATTATTTACTTTTATTGTTTACAGAGAAAATTGATGAAAAATTTCACTTTAATTGTTTACTAGGACTTGTTTGGTTGGAAAGATTTTAGCACGATTGGGAAGATTTTACATTACTTATATTGTTTATGGGAAAAGTTTTTTTTGAGGTTTGTTCGGATCTTTTTGAATTAATAAACTCTTTTTTTTTAGATGCTAATAAATTTTTCTTTCAACGTTGAAATAAATTACACACTTTTTATTACAACAAGAATATTTTTTACAATGTTGAAACAAACGGGGCGAAGGGGGCAACAATGACAGATTGAGTAGGATTGGGGTTGTATAGGCGGATCGGGTAGTAGCAAGAGGATTTCCATGGCAAATTGGCTAGTAAGAGGATTTCCATGACAATATAGGGAGAGGGTATTTTCGGTATTTTATATTTAATTGTTACAATAAAAGAACATGTTACAATTGCTACACATTTATCATATTTTACTATAATTACTATGCACACTCAATTACACATAGTAAAAATTTCATCCTACCTCGTTAACAAACACAACCTAAGTTCATGGTACTTTTTTGTTACTGTAAGATTATATATTCTAACGTGTCTCTATACTTATAAGCCTCTTATTTATCAAATTATCTTATAAACGTCTTACACGTGACTTGGATAAATTGACTCTAATATTATGATAAGATTTATTTCGTTAAAATTATGGAGAAAGACTTATAAATATTTTAAACTTTAAGTTCACTACACTTCTTTTGACGTAAAATTATATATTTTAACAATACAGATGTTTTAAATTTGTTATAAAAAATGTTTTTTGAAACTTAGAGAGGATTTATACCATTAGAAAAGACGATAAATGGTAAAAACTGATGAGAAATAATAAGTTAAAATTTTTATTATTTTTAATTAATTTTTGTACTTTTCAATAACGTAAACTGTACCTTAGAATCAAAATTTTTATAGTAAAGAAAAATCAAATCAATACAATTATTTGAATTAGGTAAATAAATCTATTGTATTATTTTGGTGAAATTACTTATTAATTTCTTAGGAAAACTTGTTTTTTTCCTTCGAACTTGTCATCTCGGCAAGAGTTGGTTGGTCTCCCACGCCAGCTTTCTTTGCGTTACGTAAACCACCGCCACCCAATAATTAGTTGGTCCCCCGCCACGTTCCTTCGATTCGCTTGTGTTGCGTTGATTTTTTTAAAAACTTTCGTTGACGTTTACGTAATTGCATCTTTGATTTTATATAAATTTTTGTATATTATTATCATCATATAAATTTTTAATTTACAATTCATCGTAAGGTTTAATTTTATTTGATAATAAAATTTAACTTTTAATT
>JAMKPZ010005066.1:0-16142 GCA_024699675.1 Amphibolis antarctica | reverse complement strand
AATTTGTAATTTTTTTAAAAATGTAATTTAATTTTGTTGTAAAATTTGTTTAAATGTAATTGTAAATTTGTAATAATGTAAATATAAAATACGTAATTTATTAATAAATAAAAACTTAATTTAATTATATGCATTGTTGTCTGATTGTCTTATTTATTAAGTTGTTGAATACTTGAATGTTGAATTAAATTTAAATATTGATGGTTGAACAGTCGGTTGCACGGGCGGGTGGGCTGGGGAACTGTGCCTGAGTCAGCAGCCAGGTCATTAGGTCGGTTGCTGGGTCATTGGGTCGACAGCCAGCTCACAGTGCCAGGTCTTGCCGTCCGACCAGAGGGGGAAGGCCGGAAGGTCGTGCGGGTCAGTAGGGATCGCAGGGTGAACGGTTGCATAGGTAGGAGAGGGTGAGATGGGTTGTGTGGCCGGTAGCGGAGACGGGTCGTCGGGTCTTGGATCAACTATCGGGTCACAACGTCAGGTCGTAGGAAGAATTATGTTGGTCAAAGTCGTGTTTTTGATCGATACAAATAATATTTTTTCATGTTACGGATCGTGTCTAAACTGACCCATTTGTGATATGAACCATACCGATACAAAAATTATATCATATCAGACTAACATGGGATGATTGACAAGTCTAATGACATGATCTAGCTTGGTTTATTCAAATTTGTTTCGGTGAATACAGCTCGACGAGTGCATTTTTGAATATAACCAGAGCTCCGACGATTCCACTGCAAACTTTTTTTTCCTTCGTATCATCGATTCAATTGACAGTTTTAAATTAGTTGCGTGTGCAGGTGGTTTCCACAACCACCAGGACTGCTTTCTGATATCGGTACATTTTCCTACTTTGATTTGAATTTATAATAAATTCTAATAAAATTAACTGTATTATTTGACCGATGTTAAAAAAAAAAAGCGCCTTTTATCAACACTTGCCTGACAACCCGTTAGAGATGGAACGCGCTAGGGAAGCGTGAAGAAAATTCGATTCTTTGGTTTCATAAGAGAGCGAAGGATTTTAATTCCAAGGGCGCGTCAAAAGGTCCGAGAATTTAAAAAAATTAAAATTAAAGTTAAAATAATTTAAATAATAAAAATTTATAAATTCGAATTTATAATAATGATTTATAAACATTCACGAGGCGTGGAGGCGTCAAATACAACGGACGAGACCGGAACCTAGATTCCGGCCCACCGTTTCGATTTTTCCGGTCTTTCTTTTTTATTTAAAATATTGTAATTTTATGGAGAAATTTGTGTATTTTTGAAAATTAATAGAAAAAATTTTAAAAAATTGTATTATTGAAATATTAAAAATTTAAAATATTTTTATATTATATAAATTAAATATACAAATAATTTTATAAAAAATTTAATTTTTAAATTTTTAACATTTCAATAATAATAAAAAATTTAATTTTTTTCTTTCTTTAATTTCTAAAAGCATAAATACCCTACAAATGTATAATGTTATTACGAAAAGAAAAAAAATAAAGCGCGAGCCTTCAATCCGGTGGCTGTTAAAAAAAGAAAGAAAAAACTGATTCGTCGACATGCACAAAGGAATTAGAAATATGGCATCTGAATCAAACAAGCGATGCTTTCGTCGAAATCCAATTTCCAATTTCGACTGGTCTTCTCCTACGATTTCCTTCTGCCTCGTGCAGTTTCTCGTACGATTTCTTTCAACAACCGCCGCCGCCGGCCTTGTGTCGGCAACGCACCGTTAACGTATTTTAATTCCTGTTTGTTTATACGTTATATTATATATATATATATATATATTACTATATATTATAATATTTTATAATATTATTTCATTAAAAAATCTTAAAATTATATATATATATATATTTTTTACTATTGTAAATCATATAATTTTTAAAAAATCTTAAAATTTAACTCACCGTACCCCATAAATGACCTGCATCTCTTTCAATTTTGTTTGGTTTGTTTTCACATTTTTCATTATATATATTTATTTTTCACCAACAATCTATAATAATATTTACCAATAATTTTAACATTTTATATTAAAAATTTATATCAAAATATTTACATCGTAAATCATGTAATTTCTTAAAAAATGTAAATTTCACCTCATTTAATTTTATCTCTTAAACAAATACATACTTAATATTTTAAATATATAAAATGGTAGTTGTGTAGGTGTGTTTGTTGTAAAAGTAAAATTAGATTACCATGAAATTCATATTTTTTAAGAAATTACATGATTTATAATAATTATTTTGAAATAATTTGTAGTATAAAATGTTAAAATTATTTAGTAAATGTTTAAAAATTAAAATGCATAGAACACTATAGAGCACTCTAGAATCAGACATATAAACATAATACATTACTTTCTTAGAGACAATGTAGAAAAGAAGAAAATTAAACTTAGTCATATTGGTATTGAAATCAATTGGCTAATATATTTACCAAACCTCTAGATGTTCATCAATTCATTAAGATAAGAAGAAATTTGGGTATATATAGCCTTGGTGTTTGTATTATAAAATTGATTGTAGGACAAATTCAAAATTACAATTTGCAAAAATTGGATTATCATTTTTTAATGAAACCTAGTTTTAACTATGAATTGTCAAATTCAGATAATCAAACAGATATCTAATTTATTATCTGATTTTTCTTAAAATTACCTATCCTTCAAAAATGTTAATGTTGTGAAATTGACTTATTTAAGAAATTTTTTTTCTATAGATCAACGGATATTCAAGTATTTTTATATGGAAATTCCATTTGCATTTAAGACTAAAATACCAAGTTTAAAAAGACCAAAGAAAATTACGATCCGTTAAGATGGAAATTCTCTATACTTTAATGAAAAATTCTAAGTCAAATGAGCTAAGAAATTCATTTTACACTTGAGAAATTCTTACGATGATATTACAGTTCTCAATAAATAACGGAAATTTCTCTAAAATTTGTAGAAAATTCCGTTACATTGAGAAAATGACTTTAAAATCCTTAGGAAATTCCGTCGGAATTCTTAGGAAATTTCATTGAAATTCTTAGAAAATTCAGTCGAACTCTCGAGAAATTCTAAGCTTCAGTCAACCTCTTTCAAAAGATAGCAAATATTTTGCTTAATATCACAGGAAATTTCACTAAAATACTTAAGAAATTTCTAAGTGGATCAATTGAAAAATGCTTAGCCAATATAGTATAAACATCACGTTTGTTTGTTAAAATAATATTTTTTATAAAATTTTTAATTTACAAATATTGTTTATGTTGATATTTTATTTTTATAAATGATTTTTATTACAAATATATTTTAAATATTAAATTTAAAATAAATGTTTAAAATATTTTTGTTAAAGACTAGTATAAACTTTTTCAACTTCGAAATTGAAAAAAACAGCTTTTGAAATTATATTTATTAAATAAAAAAAATACATTAATTTTTAGAACATTTTGACAAGATAATAAGAATTTATATTTATTTTAATATTTAAATAAAATGTATAGAATAGTAGATTTATGTTTTTTTTAAAAAGAAAAAACTATATCAGAAAACCTGATGTCTTTACGACTATAGAAGTAATTTTTGAACTTAACCAAACGAAACCAAAGTCCTCACATATTAATCATCTAATAATATTTTAATTATAAATAAATATAATGTTTATTATTATAAATATTTTTAAATTGCATAACACATTTTAGTATTATACTACACAATTTTTATTTTAAATTTTAAATTAAACAATAAAACTAATACATGTACCTGCCAAATACGCAGTCTATCACTAACTTCTTATTTTTTAAAATATTTATAAGAAATTATTATATTAAAAATTATTATAATATAAAAATCACATATATTTATTTAAATTTTTCTCTAAAAATCACACGTGTTCCTCCGTTGAGAATTCGACGCGAGTGCCGGTCAACTTGGGGCAGCTCCGTCCGTGGCTTTAAAAATCTCTCCGACAACGAGAAGGAACACCGAGCACGGAAGCAGAAGATTCCGAAAGGGGAAGACGAACGGAAACCCTTGCGCGCCGGATCTCCACCTGCATCCTCACTAGCTTCAGGTTCGGTAAAAACTGATTACTCCGTCCTTGCCTCCCCACCTCCTCTCTCTATTTCGTCTCGTGGTTTGATTTCTGGTGTTCGTTCAGAGGAATGGCGACGGGGTCGAAGATGTACACCTATGAGGAAGTGGTGAAGCACAGCGAAGTCAAGGACTGCTGGCTCGTCGTGCACGGCAAGGTTGATTTCTTCTCCTTGTCCCTTATTTTTTTATTTTTCGGAGGGGGAGGGTGGATTCGTACTGTGCGGTGTGCTCTCCCGGGTATCCTTCACTGTTGCCCGTCGTTTTTATGACGAATTTCCTGGTACCAATTTTCCTTTTTGTTTTTTTGTTTTTCTTCCGCTTGATCTTGCGATCCGGCGTCATTTGGTATGGAAAGAGTCACTGGTTGTTGAAACGAGACGAATTCTTGATAAACTTCTGTGGATTATTTATGACGTTGAATGGTAAATAGAAAAATTATATTAAGGCGGAACATTCGAAGAAAATTTACGAGTGGCTTCTGAACGGTGAGGTGAGTGAGTAGCAATTCTACTTTATGTTTCCCGTTCTTTTTATGCAGCAACCTAAATTTATATTATCATGATGATAAGATAAACATCATAGACTGTGGGTGGGTGAGGGTGGGACTGTATTACAAAATAACAATTTGCTTCAAGTTGAAGAAAATGATTTTGCCTCCAGATGCTACGTGATCCTGTGGGTTAATACCTAAAAATTGAAACTTCTCTTGCTGCATGGAAATTAAGACGTCTGTAATGTACTTGGTAGCGTTTGATAACAATTATTATGACCGGGCGACCGGCTTGCTCAAGAAAAGAATTTATTGCTGAAACAATTTCTTTTTGCACTTGCTTATTTTGACTCCCTATATTCCCTTTACGAGTACAAGTTGCTAGAAACGTCCATTTCAAAAAGTTTCGAAGAATATTATTTTGATTTATGTCAATATGTTATTCCACATAAATGACTTTATGAGGATCTGGTTTTCCATTTCCTTTAGAGAAGTATCTTTGTTTCCGTTTCCCTTAGCTGCTGGGTTTCTTTTTTGCAGCCCATAGTCTTGGGTTTTCTTTATTTTAATATATATTACTTGCTGCTGCTCAAACAATATGTTATTCTACATGTGCAAAAAAAGTTTCTTAGATTCTTTGACATTCCAATCAAATGAACTAATATTAATCTACACAATTTATTTAGAAGAAATCATGCTTTCCATTCCTCGCTTGCACATGTCCTTTTTCATTTTATACATATCCTTACATCTGTTTTCTTGCCTTTCTTCCATTTTTGGTCCCCAAGTAATATTCAGTTGTTATGTAATTTCTGGTCGTTTACATGAATTTGTCACTGCTGCTAGAAACACGATTTTTTATGTAATCGTAATTATATCAATAGGTATGTTTTTTCCTGGTTATCTCATAAAATCATTAAAAAGAAATTTGCTTTCCCTAGGTCTAAAATGTAATCATTTGGTGAATAATGCTCCTCTACCTCTTTGAACTTTCTACTTTGATTTTCTTTTTAAATGATGCAACCAAGACTTGTAAACAGTCTGTATTGCAAGCATGTATTTCTGGAATCTATAAATCACTGAAATGGAAACCTACTGTGTTGGTGTTTACTGATTTTATGCATAGTAGGATTGGAGCTCAAGTTCATTTCTTTTTTTCTCTTTTTTTCTCGTATGACCATTAACTTTCCGCCAGGATATTCTTTTTGATGGTTAAACTGTTTTATTTTTTTGTAGTACTCAAACACGTCTTTTATTTTCATCTAAAAAAACATGTGTTTATATATGTCGACAATGCCAAATGTATCCTGTAGATTATCAAATAATGCTAGAAAGAACATGATTACATATTGGATTTACTAAATTAAATTAAGGCTTGGGTGACAGGAGACAAAAAGAGAGCATCTATAATAGACATTATAGACAGACAGGCCAGTTTATGTTTGTACAATTTTTTCACCTATTACTGATGAAATTGTGATACTATCGAGGAAATTCAAGAGAAAAATCCAGTGTATCAAAGAAAAATTATCTTGTTGTTGCCTCCAAGAAGTACTTTAGGGGAGTTTCTTAATATTTAGAGTGTTGAGAAAAAGTTCCACATTGGTTAAAAAGAGTTAAGATCTAGGCTTGTATAATGTTGTTCCCTCTTTACTATCAATTAGTTTTAAATTAAATTTTCACATGATATCAAAGTCAAGTTTATAGGGTGGGTACTTATAAGCATATAAATAAGTTACAAATGAAAAAGCGTATTGAGAAAAAGTTTCAGATCATTTAAAGAGAATTAGGACCTGGGCTTATGTGTTTTAGATATTCCACTCTCTATCAATTAGTTTTAAGTTGAACTTTCACATAAAAAGTTTACACAATATACATGATGAAGGATGACAAACTTGTTGGTGAGTCAATAATTAAAAAGAGAGGAAGAAGAGGATGGACATGGGCAGGGAGGATAGACTGTTGGTAGGCCGAAGGGAGGGAATGTTATACTGAAGAATGGGAAGAAAGAAACCATTTGATGAAAATCCTATGATTCCATTTAAACGTGTACTCAATTTTCCTGTGGTCACCTATAGGATATGGCGTCATTCTATATAATTGGAAATTTGGAGCATGCCAAACTTTAGTTTACGAGGAAGAGTACGGTCCACATTTATGGTCATGCATAGATTTTGTTTGGATCTGTGTACTTGGAATAAGTTTTTTTAGAGCAAGTAAAAGATGAATTTGATAACTAAATAACTTTGTAAGTTAATAATGTTAAATGCTTGGAGCATCAGAGCCAGTAGTTTAATAAGGATGTTGATATTAAGGAGGTTTTTGAGTGCAACCAAGGATGATTGAAACTGAGAATTAAACATTTAACTTATTTGTTATCACCGTATAACCAAATAAAGAGTATCATAGAAATGTATATGATAACAAATGGGTTGGTGTTTGTGTTAAAAAAGGTGCATCATTCACTAAAAGTATAGTGAAAATATGGATACATTAGACGATGGATTAAAAATGAATAAAAAACTATTTAGGTTTGGATATCACCAAATCATTGTAAAGTTGAAGGGAATATTGTAGATGGTCTGAATCTGTTCATGTTCAAATAAGCCTAAGAGGCTAATATTGCATATCATAATTCACAAAGAAGAGTGATTTGAAGGTGGAGCCGCAGAAAATAATTTAGTTCAAATGGTTAGAAGTGTTTCTAATGATACGGCAAAAACGTGCACACATGATAAAGCTTAAATGCAGGCATTAGTCTTGCTGATTCCACACGTGGGTTTTAAGGGTTAGTTGCATTGTTTCTAATATCTCCGTGTTTCAAAAAGATTTATAAAATCCACTGCTTAAACGTAAAATAATATTAGCTGCTAATTAATTATTATCCCTGCCCAGCTGTTTCGCTGATGTTAATTAATTGCCACCAGGTATATGATGTTTCTCCCTTTTTGGACGAACATCCCGGAGGTGATGACGTTTTGTTATCAGTAACAGGTAACATACTTTCGCTTTACATAATTTACTCATGCACAGCGTTTAAATTTTCCATTTCATTATTTGGTCGAGAAAGAGATTGAAGCAATGGGAATGTGGGACATGAACATATGTCAGAAATTCCTATAATGTTTAGCAAGAATCTTGTAAAATAGTTCCTCATTCTTCAATCTCCCTGCAGGTAAGGATGCAACAAATGACTTCGAAGATATTGGACATAGCGACTCTGCCCGTGAAATGATGCACAAGTATTGTATAGGCGAAATTGATGCCTCCGCCATTCCAAAAGCGCATAACTATTCACTGCCAAAGCAAACCTACAATCCTGACAAAACTGCCGATTTTGGGTTGAAGATCCTACAGTTTCTTTTGCCTCTCTTGATTTTGGGTTTAGCTTTTGCGGTCCGGTACTACACAAAATCGGAGTAGCTCGGCTTTTACATCGATTTAATTACCCATATTTGCTCTGGAATCATGGTGATACTATTTTATCATACGATGCTGAAACGTTTTCGAAGATGCAAAAAATCTTTCGGCTTCTAGGTATTATCATAAACATGATTGGTATCGTGTTTTAGGGTGGTTGGCGTCGTCGTGACAAGTTATTTGTTAGATCAGAAAAGACAATTTCTTGTTGTAGTAGTGTCTTTCATATGTTGTTTGAAATGAGTTTGTAATATCATGATCGGGACACCGTGAATTTGTCATTGGAAATTTGGTACGACTGATGGTACGATTTAGATATTAATTGTGTGATGAAATGGTAGCTCAAAGAGAGTTTTTTTTCTTTGACATCAATTTCTAGTAGATGTCTGTGTTGGACATACCTAATAACCAGAAATTTTTTTTTGTATGTTGTACATGTCAATGAATTCAGTGAGAATAAAGAGGGACGAATACACTTTCTTGGCTCCCTACTCTTTCCTGTCCATTTGCTTTTGAACGAATCAAACATCCATTTGCACGACCTGTTGGCCTGAATCCAACGCATACACATCACAACTCAAGATGTTCAACCACTGCCCTTAAGGTAAAGGTTTTGTTTGTTTTTAATTTTTTTGATTTTTAAAATTACTTTTAATGTTATTATTATCGTAAAAATTTAAATATATAAAATTTTATAATTTAAATTATTATATAATTTTATTTTTATTTAGAAATCAACATCAATTTCAATTCTATTTAACTTCAAAAGTTAAAAAAAGACCGTCTCAAATGTACCCTAAAGTTCTCTAATAACTAAAAAAATAAATGCAAACCAACCGGCTATCTTTACCATCCGGTTATCTTCGCATATCTAAAACAAAATATTCAATCCATCATAAGCAATCAAGTTAGCAATCAAGGTAGTAATAAGCAAACTTCAAGTTAGCAAAGCTTTAAAACCCAACAGGTTCAATACCATCCAATGGTTATTAGCAAAGCATAAATTGATCATGATACTTGCAATAATTTCTTTACATTCACCCGACTTAATTCAAGTATATTGGAAAAAAATAGTTTCATATTGAAAATAATAAATGAAATTAAAATTTTTATATTACTTAAATTTTTTTACATTGATCAATTAATTTTAATAAAATAAAATTTACGTAGTATCCGGACCAATAACATATGTTAGATGTAAAATGTTATATATAGTATTTTAATAAAAAACTCATAATGGAAAAAATAATCACATATTAAAAATAATAAATAAAATTAAAATTTTTATATCACTTATAAATATTTTTTAAATAATTAATTAATTTTAATAAGATAAAATCTATGTACATGTGACTGTGCATACCTACGACACAGCTTGGGCGGGTGCTCCCCCATCAAAACGGGCATGGTCTACCTGGGTCCTTTCGAGAAGAGATGTTTTTTTTTTGGAGGTACTACGGTTGGTGAGCAACCGCACATGGCAGATCAACTTCCCTCCTACTCTTTCCCACCTCCGAACTTGCACCTTAAAATCCGAACACACACACACACACACACACACAGAAGAGAGGGAGAGAGAGAGAGAGAGAGAGAGAGAGAGAAGGAGAGAGAGCTTGTAGCCATGGGGAGCCTCGGGATGGCGCGCAAGGAGAAGGAAGGAGGGGAGGTGGTGCAGGGCGAGGAGGCGTGCCACAAGCACTCGGTGGAGTTGCTGGAGGAGCTGGGGTTCCCCAAGGGCGTGTTGCCGCTGAAGAAGCTGGACGAGTGCGGCCGCGTCCGGGCGACCGGATTCGTGTGGATGAAGCAGAGGGAGGCCAGCGAGCACTACTTCAAGGGCACCAACACACGGGTGAGCTACGCGCCCGAGGTGACCGCCTACGTCGAGAACAACAAGATGAAGAAGATCGTGGGGGTCAAGAGCAAGCAAATGATGTTCTGGGTGCCCATCGCCGAGATGAGCATCGACGACCCCGCCACCAGGAAGATCCATTTCAAGACGCCCGTGGGCATCGGCAGGTCCTTCCCTTTCTCTGCGTTTGACGACGAGGAAGGAACCCCCGGTGCGGCCGACGCCACCACCACCACCACCCTCCACAAGCCTCAGGCGTTTTAGCTCCTTCGTCTGTCGATCCACCTCTTGGATTTTATCATCCACAGATACCACTCATCAAGCACGGAAGCTGTACAGCTTGTTGACGCTTGTGACGCTGTGTGTGTGTGTGTGTCTCTCTCTCTCTCTTTCTATATGTGTATCATTTTGGCTGCTGATGCTTGTGGTATTCGTCTTGAATCTTATCATCACATGATATCTAATAAGAGTACACATTTTATCAAAATAAGCTCCACGTACATTCACCTATTCTCTAACAATCAAAGAACAATTAAGTGATTTTATGATAATGGAAACAACCTCGTGTCATGTCATATAATCAATAATTGTTAGAGATTGGGATGTAATTAAAGTTGAAAATGATAAAATAAACGAGTAAATAATGTGATGAAAATTTATACACGAAAACATATAAAAATTTATACAAAACTAATTTCACACTAAATCAAAATTGTTACCTTCAGAAACAAACATCACCGAAACAATTCAACATTTCTTTCAATTTTCAACATGGAAGCATCAAGATTTCAGAAGCAAACATTAATTAAAATAAACCTGCCGGACCAGGCTCAGTCAAAAAGAGATCCTTCAGATCATGAAAAGATAAAACACTTGATGATCATGTCTGGGACTCTTTTGAGTGATGCACATCATTCGTAATATTATTGAATCATACAGTTCTCTCAAAGTGAGAGGAAAAGCATCTTTTTCCCGTCTGGTGAATTACATGCCAAGACCGACCATTTCATGTCCACAACAAAATAAAGTTATTATCTCATACCCAGCTAAATATCGCGACCCAAAATTCCTATTGGCGCATAAGATTCCAAGTGAGGAAACCCTGAACAACACATTAGAAAAAGAATCACGAGCCAGCAAAATGGCAACAGATTCCCCCACCCGAACAGAGCACAATATGACTGATGAAAAGCATATTCCAATGAAATTAGTAACCAGACAATGCAATCACGCAATCAGAACAATCTTAAAGACTTACATGATGAGAGCTACAGCTTTGAAGCTGCGTCTTTGTCAGTAAACCATGTCAGTTTCCCATCTTTAAGTGACACCATTTGAACGGGCAGTGGCTCGGAAGCTTGCTCACTTGAATCACTTCCTAGGGCCCTGCACACGGCATCAGCTTTACCAGACCCAGTAACGACGACGGCAGTATTGGCAGATGCATTAATTACAGGAAATGTGAAGGTTATCCTCTCGGGTGGTGGCTTAGGGGAATCTTTTATAAAAGTAACCCATTTTTCTTTCACATTAACAAGAGGATGCCCAGGGAAAAGAGATGCAACATGACCATCAGGACCCATTCCTAAAAGCATGAGATCAAATTTGGGAAGTCCATCAGCGAGTGATAAATCCACAACACTTGTTTTTACAAGTTGCTTCAGACAAGTCTCGTAGTCATCGGCAGCACCCTCTGCAGAGAGAGAATCATTGATTGCATATACCTGTCCAGGTGGGATCGGGACCTGCACGAGAGAAGGTTTCACAAGGCACAACCATAACATACATAAGCAACTTAGCAGGGAAAATGTGTAAAAAGGGGGAACTTGCAGCCCATATTATTGATTACTACCAGTACTACTTGGAATTTCATTGAATGACAACGAGATACACATACATTTGCAGTATCTAGTCTTGAATCCGACAAAAAAGGCAAGAAGTAGAATGCTATTGTTTACATTTACAATTGGAATGATTCGGGATTGTAGCTTATTATGAGAAAGAAAAAATTATTCAACCACTCTATTGACCTCTCAGCCAAAGTGCTTTACAATGGTGTTTCCCTTTTGTAAGCTATATCACAATCTTAAACCCATTACTATAATACTTTGTAGAAGACTTGTCAGGTAAACATGACAGAGATGATTGCTGTAAAATATGCGTGCAACAAGTTTTGTAAAATTAAGATCTGATCTAAATACATAATCAAACATTTTGACTCAAGAAAATAAAACTAAAACAATCTTTATACTTTGTACAAAACCCACTTATTTTTCACCTTACAGAGAAAGCCATCATAAGCAAGTTTGTAATTGCTGTCAGCGTGATCCTTGGGAACGACCCTCTCATCGACCCAGAACACATGCCACTTGGCCCAGTCTACAGAATTCAAGTACGGAGAATCCACTAATTTCCTGAAGTCACTAAAATCTCATCAGCTCACTATTTATATAACGAAACCCTAGAGCATGCGAGCTCAAACCACATCCATACCTGAGAGCCTTAACTAGAGACCCACCGGACAAGACCACAGTGAAGGCCCCTCTCTCCTTCGCGAACTTCTCCGACAGGCCCGCCGTGTACTCTGCCAAGGAATCCGAGAGCTCCTCCTCGCTCCCGAACAGCAGAAGCTCTCCACCGCTTTGGACGGGCTCAGAGTGTCTTCCGCTGGCCATCGCCCGAGGAAAGTGCGGAGTTCGGTCCTTCAGCCGCCGCGTGCACGGCGAGGAGGCAAATGCTGGTCTGCCGCCGGAGGTGGGAAGGGGAAGGAGAGGAGGGAAGGAGAGCCGGAGATGGGGGGTCGGCCGGCTTCGGTAGGGAGATGGAAAGGGAAGAGAATGGGTGCAGACGACGGCAGGCGAAATCCCCATCCAAAGCCGTCAATTTTGACGGGAAACGGCGGGGAGATGGCATTTATCGTTGACTTTTCTGTGTTTTTTTTTATATTTAATTTTTTTTTTTTAATTAAAATTATTTACTTAAACATCATTTTTTTTCTTACTTCAAAACAAAAAAAAAAGGTTGGTAACACATAACAACTTTTTTCGTTTAACTTTATTTATCATAAAATTAATTTTATATAAATTTATATATATTCTTATAATTTTTTTTTATAAATTCTTATTATATTATTTAATATAAAATTTAACTTTATTTATTTTATTATTCTTAACTTTCCGTAATTTTTAAGTTAATTTTACAGGTGAAATCGAAACAAAAAGGTCAAATATGTACATCAACTCGAGTCTCGAGACACATGGAAAGAAATTAATTAACATAAAAATGTTACACTAAATAAGATCAAAATAAAGATTCGTTTATTTGTATAAATTTATAATTTCTTGATATCGTTAGAAACAACTTCTTAAAGAAATCAAATAAATATGTCAGCTTTGTGTTGCTCCTTAGCATGTCAGAAATTTTTTCCTTAGAATTTTTTCTACCTAAAAGATCAGAACGCTTTTTCGTTCATAATATTTAAAAAATGATAAAGGTATTACAAAATCACAAAAATGACATTTTTAAAATTATATTTACTCATAAATAATATTCTTCTTCTATTTTTACAAACTTTATTTTTAAAATGTAAAATGTGAAATACAACAGATAAATATTTACAATAATAAAAATATATTTAATTATGGTTAAAATATCACTAAATGATTAAAATGTGAAATTTTAAATAAATGTATTCTTATATATATATGGCACGAGTTCCGTAGACGTCTACAAAAGTTACTTCTATAAGTGTCCATCGTAAGAGACGAGTAAAATTTAAAAACTTAAAAGTTACTCTCTCTCGTGTAAAATTTAAAAATACACTTTCACTTCACCTTAAAAGTTACTCTCTCTCGTACAGGTGAAATTTAAAAATACTCACTCTCTACACCTTAAAAGTTACTCTCTCTCGTGCTGGTGAAATTTAACTTATAAAAATTAATTAATTTTTCATTAATTACGAATACGGTGATTAAATTTGAAAGAAGTTTATGGATTTTTTTTTAAATAATTTGATTTTAATTATGTAGTGTTTAATAAAAATAATTCAGGGTGAATTTTTTTTAATTTAAATATTAGGGTGGATTTTTTAAAAAATAATTCGATTTTAATTATGTAGTGTTTAATTAAAATAATTTAGGGTGGATTTTTTTTTCACTTAAATATTATGGTGAATTTTTTTTTAAATAATTCGATTTTACTTAAAAAATATTTTGATTAAATATTTAAAAACACTCCATTTTCAATCAATTATTTTCCATGTGTCATTGTTTTTAATTTCAATTACAATATGCATTATTCTACGAGGAGTATTCAAGTTCTGCATTTCTCAAGGATTTTACGGAAGTACTGTTAAAATAAAGAAGTGACGCACGGAACTAACATTTATAGACCGTAATATTTAAGTTAAAAAAAAATTCACCTTGAAATTTTAAATTCACACATGATGAGAGAATTAGCGTTTTATGTTAAATGACCAAACGATTGCATTAAAAGACCGGCGTTTTAAGTTAGGCGCGTGCGTTCTAAAGTACACGCCCAATTACTGAACATGACGTGTTAATGTTAAAACGTCGGTTTTTTAATGCAATCGTCCGGTCGTTTACCATAAAACATTGATTTTTTCATCACGTGTGAATTTAAAATTTCACGTGATATGTAAACAATACTCCTTCGATATTAAGTTGACGGCCACACTGTACAACACACGCGACTAACTTAAAAAGTCACGTGTGAATGTTAAAACGCCGGTCTTTTAATACAATCGTCTGGCCGTTTACCATAAAACGCTGATTCTCTCATCACGTGTGAACTTAAAATTTCACGTGACATGTAAATTATACCCCTTCGAATATTAAGTTGACGGCCACACTGTACAACGCACATGACTAACTTAAAAAGTCATGTGTGAATGTTAAAACGCTGGTCTTTTAATACAATCGTTCGGCCGTTTACCATAAAACACCGATTCTTTCATCACGTGTGAACTTAAAATTTCACGTGACATGTAAACTATACCCCTTCGAATATTAAGTTGACGGCCACACTGTACAATGCACGCGACTAACTTAAAAAGTCACATGTGAATGTTAAAACGCCGATCTTTTAATACAATCGTCCGGCCGTTTACCATAAAACGCTGATTCTCTCATCACGTGTGAACTTAAACTTTCACGTAACATTCTACCAGGATATTTCATAAACTATATTCATATGTAGCACTTATTTAAGTAATTATATCCATTCGCATTACTTCTCCGAAATGTTCTACATATTAAACATATTTAATCTACTAACTTAAAATATTAGGGTAGATTTTTTTCAAAAATTAATTTAATTTGAATTAAAACAGAAGTTGATTAAATAATTACAAACAATTATCCTAGATCAAATGGGTATTAAATAATTTAGCATTAACTTAAATAATATTTCCAGTTATGTTCAAGTAATGACCTAGTTCCCCACACCCATGACACATCCTTCTCTTCTTATGAGTGTTAATTTCTTCAATGGAAGCTTTTAGCCATTGAGAATGGGCAGGTCTTCATTTGGTTTTTCTTGATGTAGTTGGATCATTCGCCACAAAACCAGTTGATAAATCAACTGTAGTAGGGTTATTTCCACTTTGATCATCTTGTGTACACTGCACACATAATGCACTGGTTCTCTTCAACAAATCATCAAAAGTTGATTTTACTAGTGCGTACTATTTTGTTGAAGTGAAAATAGTGTCCACCAATTTGAATGCACTAGACCGTAAGTCTCATCTCATGAGAGGAGTAAACCTGTGACAAATACAAAAACATGTTTTATCAGCATCAATTGTGGAAATAAAATTCTTTGATAAATATAATAAACATACCCATCAACATGATCTGGTGGTCCACCAATAGTGCTACTGTGGTATCTACAGTGAATGGTACATCTATGCAATATATATTTGCTTAGTACGTGGGTGATCTGTTTCTTCCATAATACAGAAAAGATATGATGACAAAGAAGACCTTTATTTTCAAATTTCTTGCATGAACAACATACGTCATAATTGGTCTCTATATTCAAACTGACTATTTTAGATTTTGTTGATATCATTGGATTCCAAACTTCAAAACAATATTGCATACCTACTTTGCTTCTTTTTTTTTATTAAGATACGTCAATCCTTTTCTCATTTCATCTTGGAATATAGAAAAAATATTCCTTGTATAACTTGCAAACACCTGAATTTCAATTGAGGTAGAGAACACAAGTGTCGGCTTTGTTGTCAAAGTAATTAAGTCTTCATGTTCCTC
>JAMKPZ010005065.1:0-17705 GCA_024699675.1 Amphibolis antarctica | reverse complement strand
CATCATGTCACAAGCCATCTTCCAACGTGGGCCTTCATCCCTCTCTTGAAGCTAGGGCGCTGACCTTCATAGGAGCCTTCTCTTCATTTGCAAGGTGTGAAAAGTCATTTCTTCACTTTCCCCTCTTCTTTGGCTTCAGATGGATCTCCCATTTCGTATTTTTACATAGGTAGATATAGGTTTTTATTTAGTTTTCTTTGTATTAGAACAAAAGTATATGGTAGATTCGTTTTTACTTGCAATTTCCCTTTTGAATCATTTAAATCTTGTGTTTCCTTGTGAAAATCATAAAAAAAAGGTGCTGTTAATGGTATATTTCCATAGATTGTTATGTGTTGATGCTGGAAAGTGGAAAATCTCATTGTATTAGGTGGAAAGAAATCGTTTTTGGAAAGAAGAAAGTGCATGTATGCTTGCAGATCCGTATCTTTCTATTCTGTGCTAATCCGAGAATCATTATTCAATATGGAAATTGTATGCATGCTTAAAAATTCTGAAAAATTCCAAATTCGTGAGTTTTCATGTCGATTCCGACAATGCAAAATTTCATATCATTCTGATAAGAGTTGATAATATTTTGTGTGCATAAGTGAACAGGCGCATAAGTGTAACCGTTAGCAGTTTTGCTCTATTGATACTAGATTTTATTAAAGTATGGAATACATAAAAATTCCCAAACAATTTCTATTAATTTCTATATCCTATTTCGTTCCATCATTTCTGATTTCAACATTTTATGATGAGTATATTGTAAGATATAAGGATTTTCGGATCAAGGCACAGGCAGACAAGTTTTCCGATTTTCTGGACCAATTTCAATTTCCGAATTTTATGCCCTAGCATCTGCATGTTATTTAACCTGTAAAATTTACTCCTGAATATTAATTGATAAATAAATCTGAGATAAATTTTCAGACTTATTTGCTTATTGGTGGTTGAATTTAAATTCCAAGAACGTAGCATTTGAGGTTAATTTCTATCCTGGTTAGTGCTAGTTCTTAGCTTTTAAGCCTTTTAAGATCTAGGTAGCCCCAATTCCCTATGGATCAACCCGTGCTTACCGACGTACTACATTGAACACCGTGCACTTGCGGTTTACAAATTTAAAACTTAAAATCTCGAACATTGATCAAAATATCTTGGTTCAAATTCAAATTCTTCGACATTAGATAATTCTTCTTCTAGAATAATTTGTTGAAAAATATTCATCATTGGATCCTCAGACTTTAATTCTTCAACTATGTCATCTTTGTTATGATGGAAAAGTTACTAATATTAACCTAGTCTCCTTGTTCTTTACTCACTTTACTTTCCTCATAAATTTCTCTTTTGGTCTCTACTACCTTAGGTTGTTCCCCAAATTCATTAGGATGTGGTGGGTTAGGTAGAAATTCATCTAACTTAGGCTCAATCTCCATTATCTCTATCTCTTGTTTGTTATTTTCTTCCTCACCCACTTCTTGAATATTTTTGGAAACGATTAAATTATCACCACTAGTTTTCTTTTCCTCATTATCTATCATAAGAGCACTAAAATCTCCTTCTGATCTAAGGGTAGTTAATACTTCAGGTGACTCTTCTATACTTTTGGAAATAGGGTCATTCACAACCTCAAGTGGTTCTACTAAACAATCCCTTACCAAATAGTCAAGTATTTCATACCCTTCCCATATTTGATCTTTTTCATTAAAATTTTCAACTTCTGGAGCTCTATAGAACTTATTTGATATGAGTGTTGCACAAGTGTCTATAGGTTCCTTTTGAAAATCTTCATCTTGTTCAGGCAAATTAGAATTAGATGAATTCCTTATAAATAGGTCAATGGATCTTTGAATATCATCTAACTTCTTCATATGATTAAATGAAGTCGAATTACAATATTCATTTTCCTCACTTATCTCTAATGGTTGCACATTCTTCTCTATAAATAAAATATTTTCTAATGAATTTACCTCTTAATAATTTTGATTTTCATTTGAATTTTCCCAATTAAAATCATCACTATTTTCATACTCATTAAATATTCTATTGTCTTCAAATTGTTGTATTGATTCATTAACTCTATTCAGCAGTTGTTCAAGTCCCAATGATAAATTCAAATTAATTCCAGCATTCATTGGCAAATTATCATTAAGATTTGTTAAACCTGTATTAATTACTTGAACATTCTGATCCTCTTGTAAGATTGACTAGTTTAAATAATTATCATTTTGTAATTCATTTAATCTATTACTCTATTCAATATTTTACATTGATTCATCTATTTTATCCATTAATTGTTGTATTTGTAATGATATATTTGATTGATAATTTTTATTTTCATTCATAAGATTATACTTTGAATAATAATTTTACATTCCTGAATTGTCATTACATTCCCATAAATTAGAATTGTCATTCCAGTTATAATTATTTTGAGAATTAACATTAAGTCCTTCTAAAACATGTTGTGAAGAGTAATCATTAAACTCCATAGGTGAATAATCTCCTCTAACATAATTAGAATAATTATAATCTTCATAACTAGTTCCTGGAACAACACTACAATCACCCCAATATGAGTTATATGAGTCCATTATGAAATTAAGAATTTAAAAAACATATCTCAATTCTGGAATAGCAATAAGACTGTGAAATAGAATTTAATAACAATAAATGCAAATAAATTATGTTGCAGCCCTAGCTAACACCAAAATAGCAGAAAGCAACACCAATTGCAAGAAATTAAGCAATCCCCAGCAATGGCACCAAAAACTTGGTTCAAACTTTTTGCAATCGACTTCTTAATAATGTATGTGTTTGAAATATTTTAATTTCACTGCAAGTGCACGGGTTCAGATGTAAGTGTGCAAGTACGAGTTTGTCCACAGGGTTTAGTTTTGCTTGGTGTTTAGCTAAATTGGTGTATTCAATTAATTGAGCAAGTAATTATATTTCTTTTAAGCAATGTCATAGTTGCTATACTCCAATTAACTGTTAGGATGCTCTTTAAATACCTATTAAATTGTACCTTTTAGAGAATTTTTCATAATCTTTAATTTCTTCACCACTTATAATATTTTGATTTTAAAAGTAGTCTTTTAGTAAATGATTCAAATTTTGTGTTGGAAGACTCTATCTAGTGAGTTTTACTTCTAAATATTTAATTCCTCTTAAGTCTTAAGATTATACACTTTAGTTTGCATAAAATTTGTCATTTTGAGTAGAGAGAGAGCTTAACCCTCAAGGTATCTCATGGGTAAACGTCTTTACCCTTGAATTTACTCGAGAGTTGTGCGATAATTATGAGTTTCAGATGTTTAAACAGTACAATTCAAATTAGTTGAAACTTCTAAGAGTTGAATACTTATATTTTTGATCTTTTTAAACATTTTAAAACACAACAAACAACATAATGCATGAAACACAACACAGTATGGATAACTTGTAAAATTAAAATGCAACATCCAACATTATGGTAAACCTAAAAACATTCTCTAAATATCTTAACCGAGTTGATAAAATGGGTGTTTGTAAATTCGAGTGTAAAGATAAAGGAAAAGTAAAAATAAAGGAAAAGTAAAAATAAAGGAAAGGAAAAAGGAAAGAACACCTAATGCTTCACTGTAATTCCTCTCTTTGAAACTTGCTCAAGTTGAGAACTTCTCTTTGTCTTTACTTCCGGTCCACTAGGTTGTCAATCTGGTAGGCCTTCCTTTCGACCTTAAAATGAGATTTTGGGCGTCACTCCGCAATTACACCAAGGAATAGAGGAGGAAGCAGCCGATGCCGAGAGTCTCTCCTTCAAGGATACGCTCAAGTTGAGAAGAGAACAGCAACCACACTAAGAGAGTGATTGGAGAAGAGGTCATCAATCTCCTCTTGGAAGAAGTGAATGGGTGGAAGGTGGAAGATGAAGAAGATGGAGAATGCCCTGTGAATGGTGATTTGAGGAAGAAGAGGGGGGGTAGTTTCATGGCTACAAGACTATTTTATAGATGGGAGGAGTGGCAATTCACGAGCTAGCAGTTAACAAGGACGTGGTGCACATTTGAACATGTGAGATCATTCCATGCAAGCCCACTTCTTTAGCCTGCTCGTCCACATTCTCCATGGTTGAGCTTCAGCTAAATTAATTTTCTCAATTATGCTCTTATACAAACTTCCTTGCAATTCATGTACCTATAATATTCTTCATACATGAAATATGTTTTTTAAAAATACATTCTACATACCAAAAATTCATACACAATTCACACATTTACTTTTTCATATATTGATAGAATGAAATATCATTTTATATATATGTCCAAAAGTACATACATAATCAATACTTAATAACCATACAACATTTAACCAATCCTACAAAAAAAGTATTTACATTCCAACATGTCCACATTCCTCCATTCCTAACAGCTTAAGTATTACATTCCAAAAAGTCCACATTCCTCCATTCCAACAAGTCCACATTCCTCCATTCCTAACAACTTAAGTAATAGCATCCTGCACAAAATTAAAAATTGTTAAGTTGGTGTAAGATGGATACATGCATAAAAGAGAATTAACTTAACCAAATGAGAGCATGACATAAGATATGAGAAAAAAATAAGACATGAGTTAATTAAATTTCAGCACAAGCATTTCAGTGCATACAAAGAAATTGACAACAAAAAATTCCTACATTTACTTCAACCGTGGAATTAAAATATAGAACATCAGACCTACAACAAATATATTGAATTTCAAAATAAATGTCAACGTGGGGCAGATGGCTCATTAAATGAAGTCGCGACCTTATTTTTAGGTAGAAAACAAGGAAAACCAGATGAGGAAGTGTCCTTCCACCATCGAAATAATAAAACCACGAGAATGATGTGAAATTTTGTAACGATATACGAAATATGAGAGAACTGGATACGGGGCTCAGGGTACTGTTGGGGAAGGTGTTAGGCACCCCGAGACAACCTGGGCAATCCCGGCCTCTCTTCGGCTCTAAAATGGAAAACCATGACAGTCAGCCTGGCCAAACGTGGCCTCATCCTGGAAGTTTTTCCAGGGGATTGGAAAATTCTTCGGTGACGGGGACCGCCCAGGTGCACATACTCATACACCCAAACGGCCGACATCGGCAAGGATGCATGCTGACGGCCTCATCTCGGAAGCCTTTTCGGGGCATCGGGAGGGTAGTCTTACTCCTCTCGGAGATTGGGAACCGTCGGGTCGTACATGCTCGTATGCCTGAACGGCTGACGCCAGCAAGGATGCAGGCCAGCGGCGTCATCCCGGAAGCCTTTCCGGGGCAACGAGAGGGTAGTCTTTCTCCTCCCGGGGATTAGGGAACCGTCGGGTTGTACATGCTCGTGTGGTCGACGTCGGTTAGGATGCATGTCGGCAGTGTCATCCCGGAAGCCTTTCCGAGGCATCAGGAGGGTAGTCTTACACCTCCTGGAGAGATGGGGAACCGTCGGGTCGTACATGCTCGTATGCCCGAACAGCCGACGCTAGCAAGGATGCATGCAGGCGGCGTCATCCCAGAAGCCTTTCTGGGGCATCGGGAGGGTAGTCTTACACCTCCCGGATATGGGGAACCATTAGGTCGTACATGCTTGTACGCCCGAACGGCTGACACTGGCAAGGATGCATGCCGGTGGCGTCATCCTGGAAGCCTTTCCGGGGCATCGGGAGGGGTAGTCTTACACCTCCCGGAGATGGGGAACCGTCGGGTCGTACATGCTCGTATGCCCGAATGGCTGATGCCGGCAAGGATGCATGCCGGCGGCGTCATCCTGGAAACCTTTCCGGGGCATCGGGAGGGTTGTCTTACACCTCCTGGAGAGATATGTAGAAAACAGATAAAATGCATAAAACATGTGGGGAAACTGCAAGTTTCCACCTAAAAGGACCTGACAAAGGGGTTACGACCGAATCGAACTTGTCCGTGCCGGGTGCATTCACCCGACCAGGAGGGACGCTGCCGGTACCTTCGAAAGTGTATCTGAAGGAATGATATCCGGGCATGTCCTTCGACCTTTCCCTTGCGTGGGGAAGGTCCAGCATGGTCAAGGCTCGAGAAAAACATCACTAAATCACATGTAAAATGACGAGGAAGGAGGGGCTTAGCTGCAGGGATTCATTGTCGGTGATCGGAAGTCCTTGCTCCGGTGTGGCGAGAGGGTGTCGGGGCTTCGAGCAGCTCTTCTCCTTCAGTGTCCGAACCAAGGTCCTTTGGAAGGGGTGGAAGCGTGCCTGAATGGGGTGGAAGGCCCTCTTTTTATAAGGGATTACCTTCCTTCTTTGGGGGGATTGGTAGATGGAAGCCGACGTATGTCTCGGTTCAATCACGCGATCGGCGTGATTGATTGCGAGATTGAAGTGATTAAATCTCGTCGTATCTTTCTAATTGGTTCGCCTTGCCTTTTCAATTAGCAAACTGGCAACCGCCATGTGATAGGCGAATGCCGGCTGGTTGGGATCATGATCCGCAAGGAGTTTTTAGCTGGTGATTCAGGAGAATCGGCTGTAGTGGATAGCCGGAGCTTTGCACTGGCTAGGAGTTCGGCTGCCATGTGTTTAACCCAGAGGTCGGATTAGGCATATGAACGGACCTGCACGTTGGTGGGAGAGTTAAAGGTCGGCCATCGGGGTGTTTTACCGGTGTGCTAGTAGTTAGCCGGCTGGTTCTATCAGGCCACCCCACAAAGGGGGAGCATGTCGACTTAGCTAGGGGGAACTGGGGAGTTGACTACTGGGGTTGGATACCGACATGCCGATGGCGGGCTGGCTGGCCGCCCGATCAACCTGTTTATGCATGGGCCAACAGGGAGCTAGCTGCCGGGGTTGGTACTAGCATGCCGGCAGTGGGCCGGCTGGCCGCCCAATTGACTTGTCTATGCGTGGGCCAATAGGGAGCTGACTGCCAAGGTTGGTATCGACATGTCAATGGCGGGCTAGCCGGCCGCTCAATCAACCTGTTTACACATGGGGGTCAATAGAATGCCCCTCGCTTCTAAGCGGGCCTGCTCATCGTCTGGTGGGCCGTCGACCGGGCGTCGGCCGACTGCTTCTACTGCTGCTTCACCGGGTGCAGCTGTCGGTCCGTCTGCCACGGAGTCGCTGCTTAGCGACTGCTTGCGCACAGCAATGGAGCGACTCAATGCTTGGGACAACGTCCTGGAGTAGCTGATGAACTATGAGGACCGGTTGGTTGGCTTGCTGGAGCAAATGGAGGCTTGAGAGGTCACACGGGAGCGCCGGAAGTTTGAGCGTCGAAGGCTCGGGCATCGGAGGAATAGTGACGCAGACTGACCTTGTGTACCTGTCGTCTTGCGTCTATAGTCTAAACAATAAATAATATCAATCGTGCTTAATGAAATTTTTTGTATAGACTACATTCCCAAGAACTTGTGCGTGTATGCGAGTAAGGTGCGGAGCAGTGATATGGAGGGGACATTCATACCAGGAGTGTTGGGTGCCGGCATAAGCCGGGTCGCTAAGGCGGTTGTCGGTTGATGGTACTGGGCAATCGGCTATTCCCTCCTCCCATTGGTCAGTCTTACCTTTATTTGAGGTGGCATCTCAGCTGGATCACAGGTAGCGGCCTCCGGTACTTGAGGCTAGGTGGTCACAACTCTTCGCTCTGTGGGCGTCTGTTCCATCTGGGTCACCATGTTTTAGGAGCGGCTACTGATTGATTTATTCGGCAACCATTCGTTTCTCCATGTGACGTCTCATCTTTCACAAGTTGTGGTACTGAGCAGGGTGGCGTGCATGGGTAGGCTTCCCTCGTTCCTGCAAGGGACAGTCAGCGTCCTAGTGTTGGGTGTGGCCGCCGTGTTTTAGGAGCGGCTACCAGCTGATTTACCTGGCAACCGTCTGTTTCTCTACGTAACGTCTCATCTAGTTGTCTGAGCTCGCTGATGTGCTAGGGGCAGCTTGTTCGTTCCTACGAGGATTTTTTAGCGTTTTGACGTTGGACGCAATCGAGGTGCCGACTATCCCTGGGTAGCTGTGTCTGGTGAGCGGTGGCCGGCTGATTTAACTGGCAACCCACTGTCATTCCGCGTGACATCTCGTTTGGTGCGGGTTGTGGTACTAGTGCCCAGCTGTTTTAGCTGGGCGGCGTGTGTGGGCAAGCCTCCTTCGTTCCTGCGAGGAACAATTAGCATCCTATTGTTGGATGCGGCCGACGTGCCGGCCCCTTGCAAGCAGCTGTGTCTCCTAAGTGGCAGCCGGCTGAACTATCCGACTAGCTTGTTTACCTGCACACTTGTTTGTACGTTAGTTTCCAAAGGTGAGGAGGGAGTGTCGTTCCCTCCCCTTATTCGTGAATACATGTGGTGAGGTGTGTGAAGAAGTTGAGACACTCTCTGGTGACCTTCTCTCCTATTTTTTGTCTTATTGGTTCTGTAGAGGGTTTTTAAGGTGGCTGCCCATGATGGAGTCTGCACAAGGTAGCTGTTTCGACCCAATCGTGCTATCTGGACATGCAGGGGAATGAAGGTTGTCTCACCTCACGTCAAAAAAAAACCGCTGGACATTCACGCGGGTGTGCTTGGAAACGTGGTTCCCTTGTCCAGCGGAAGCAACCCTCAGGAGACAAAGACAGGTCGAGAGGAGAGATTCGAGAGCTGTCCTTTTGCCCATAGTTATGCTGATTCTTCCTCACAAGTTCACTCTGGGTTTGTAGAGATGATGGATAGAACTATGCGGGTTTCGGAAACGTGGGCATCAGAACCCGGGGGTGGAAGCAACTTTCAGCAGGATGCCAAGCCCAATGCTGCTGAGGACGCAGCTGCTGGTAGTTCTTTTGTAAGGGATGCCAAGCCTTGTGTTGACGACTTAGCTGGGATGTCAAGCCCTAAGATAAGAGAAAAAGGGAGAAGTGGGTGTTAGTAAACGTGTTCCGGCACTCGGTTGTGTTGGTGGACTTCGATGGGTTGCCAAGCCCTGAAGAGAGGGGATACTTGGTCAATCATGACAAGCCGGGTATTGGACTACCAACAGACGATGGAATCCTAAGATCTACCCTTCCCTTACATAGGAGTCCATATGCTTTCAGGACTTAGCAACAAGTAACTTTTCCTTTTCTTTTCTCTCTTTTTTTTCCTTTTCCTTTTTCTCTCTTTTTTCTTTTTCCTTTCTCTTTTTTTTTTTTTTTTTTCTTTTTCCTTTCTCTTTTTTTTTTTTGTTTTTCTTTTTCCTTTCTCTTTTTTTTTTTTGTTTTTCTTTTTCCTTTCTCTCTTTTTTTTTCCTATTGAAGAAGGATTCTAGCCACTGGCTTTTCTTCTTCTCCTTTTTTTTTGTTCTTTTCTGTTACAAAATAGAAGATAAGAAAACTGAATAAAAGAATGCTACTAGCCCTCCCCATGTGCTGTTGGGTCCAAGGGGGAATACCTTACCTAGAGGGAGCCTAAGGTTGTGGTCTCCCTCTTTGTCGGGTGGCACTCGGGCTAGGTAAAAATGGGAGGTTGGATACTCATTCGTGGGGAGAAGTGATCTCCCGTTGGTATCTTGTAACCACTCAAAATCAGCAAAGACCATGGAGATAAGGACGAACCTGGATTACTCACCCTTATCCATCTTTGTGCCATCAGAGTTAAACAAGATGGGCACTTGGGTTTTCGATGTAGAAATCCGGATGTACTTGGTGTCACTCCTGGGGTTGGTAGCACTTCTTGAGTTGGATGTGCCGCCTGTTACTGCAAACTGTTCTCACCACTGGTTGTGGATGCGGCTACCGGGTATGTCAAAGGTGGTAGCTAGTGGTAGGCCGGTTGGACGGTGGAGTGTGTAAGTTTTGGGCAACAGGCTATGGATGATGGCTAGGTCGTTTTCCGGCTTCTGGGTGTTTCTTCTGGCGAAGGGTGAGCTAGTTGTTTCGTGGATCTGAGATTGAGGGGGACGTGGGCACGTTCTGATGGATTGTGACTCGGAACACATCCAAACATTTGGGGTGAAGATTTGGCTAGCTCTGTCGACCCTCTTCCTTTCCAATATGGACGAGGCAGGACGACTAAAGAGTTGGACCTGCTTATCATATGTGCATCGTACGTGCATTGTGCGTGCATTGTGTGTGCATTGTGCGACATGTGAGTCATAAGAGGGGATTCACCGAGGAAAGGAGCGTACCTATCCGGACCTGACCTCTCGGTCAGTCGATGGAGAGTCGGACGGAGATGTCGGTTACTGGCTTGTTTATAGGTGGTGGCCGTGGTGATCCTTGGTCGAGTTTTTCTTTCATGGCCTTGGGGAGCCAGTATGAGAAGTTGGCAGCCGACCTGTTTGAAGCGGGTGATTGCTATCATCCCCGGTTGAGTTTGTCTTTCATGGCCCTGGGGAGTCGATATGAGAAGTAGGTGGCCGGCCTGTTTGAAGCCGACGGCCGCTATCATACCCGATCGAGTTTTCCTTTCATGACCTTGGGGAGCTGGCTTGTCGGTTAGCTTGTGGGGAACTGGCCCGTTGAGTCTCACCATTAGCGACTATCGAGTGCACAAAACCGGACGGAGGGGCAGAATGCCCCTAGTTTCGCCCCGAGGTGTTGGTCTTTTGGAGGAGCTAGGGGATTTCCTGGTGGAAGTGCCGGCGGCCGGTTGGACAACACGTGGAAGTCGAGTAAACCTCTAGAAAAGAGTTGGTCGTTCAGGGCTGTAGGGAGCCGATCTGAGAAGTGGGTAGCCGACCTATCTGAAGGCGGTAGCTGTGATGACCCCGGTTGAGTTTGTCTTTCATGGCCTTGGGGAGTTGGTATGAGAAGCCAGTGGCCAGCCTGTTTGAAGGCGGCGGCCGCCATCATCCCCGATCAAATTTTGTCTTTCCTAACCGTGGGGAGCTGGGTACTCAGTCAACTTGTGGGGAACTGACCCATTGAGTCTCACCATTGGCGATTGCTGAGTGCATGAAGCAAGACGGAGGGGCAGAATGCCCCTAGTTCTGCCCCGAGGTGTAGGTCTTCTGGAGGAGCTAGCGGATTTCCTGGTGGAAGTGTAGACGGTTGGTTGGACAGTACACGGAAGTCGCGTAAACCTCTAGAAGAAGAGTTGGTTGTTTAGGGCCATGGGGAGCTGGTCTGAGAAGCCAACAGCTGGCCTATCTGAAGGCGGTAGCCATGATGATCCCCAGTCGAGTTTGTCTTTCATGCCTAGGGAGCCGGTATGAGAAGCCGGTGGCTGGCATGTTTGAAGGCGGCGGCCGCTATCTTCCCCAGTCGAGTTTGTCTTTCATTACCATGGGGAGCTAGCCTCTCGGTCAGCTTCTTGGGAATTAGCCTATTGAGTTTCACCATTGGCTTTGGCTGTTAGGCACATGAAGCAGGAGGAGGGGCAGAATGCCCCTAGTTCTGGCCCGGAGTGTTGGTCTTTTAGAGGTGTGGACGGAATTCTGGTTGGAAGTGCCGGCGGCCAATTGGGCAGTATGCGGAAACCGTGTAAACCCCTAGAAGAAGAGTTGGTCATTTAGCACCGTGGGGAGCCGGTATGAGAAGCCAGCGACTGGCCTATCTAATGGCAGCAACCGTGATGATCCCTGGTTGAGTTTGTATTTCATGGCCCTGGGTAGCCGATATGAGAAGTCGGCGGGAGAGTAGCTTTGCTTCTCCTGGTAAAGGGGAACCGTTGGGGTGTACATGCTCATACACCTCGATGGCCAGCATCGGCAAGGATGCATGCCGACAGCCTCATCCCGAAAGCCTTTCCGGGGCATCGGGAGAGCAGCTCTAATTCTCCCGGTAAAGGGGAACCATCGGGGTGTACATGCTCATACACCCGGATGGTCGGCGTTTGCAAGAATGCATGCCGACAGCATCGTCCCAGAAGCCTTTCCAAGGCATCGAGAGAGCAACTTTGCTTCTCCCAGTGAGATATGTGGGAAATAGGTAGAAACACGAACATAGACATGGTAGCCACCGCTATGGACCTCTGGCCAAACAACAAGAGGTTTGGTGGGTCTACCCATCTGCCTACCGGACATCTAGGTATGGGACTGGATGTTCACTCGGTATGCCGCCTCCACTTCCAAGTGCTTGGATTTCTACACCCGGTCCCGAAAGATGGGAGAGGTGGAAACCTTCGGGGAGACGGTCGTCTGTAAGCGGAGACGACACATTTGATGATGGCCATGCGTTTCAAAGAAAAGGGGCAGAGAAAACCCGATGATATGTTTGTAAAACACGTAAGAAAACATGGGTTTCCATATAAAAAATTCGATGAAGGAACCGTGACCAAACAGATCTCAACCATACCGGGTGGATTTACCCGATAGGGAGGGACGCTACCAAAACCCTCAGAAGCATATCTGAAGGAATGATACCTAGGCATCTCCTCCAACCTTTCCCTTTGTGTGGGGAAGCTCCAGTACAGTCGGGGTTCGACGGAAAGAGGCTAAGTTCGAAGCATGACGGTGTTGAACCCCATGCGTAAACAGGTCGATCGGGCGGCCAGCCATCCCGCCACCGGCATGCCGGTGTCCAACCCTGGCAGCTGGCTCCCAGTTGGCCCATGCAAAGATAGGTCAATCGGGCGGCCAACCGGCTTGCCACCGGCATATCGGTGTCCAACCCCGGTAGCCGGCTCCCTATTGGCCCATGCGAAGACAGGTCGATCGGGCGGCCAGCTGGCACGCAGTCGGCATGCCGGTGTTCAACCCCGGTAGCCGGCTCCCTGTTGGCCCTTGCGTAGACAAGTTGATCGGGCGGCCAGCCGGCTCCCTGTTGGCCCATGCATAGATAGGTCGATCGGGCGGCCAGCCGGCTCCCTAGATCCCCCTAGCTAACTAGACATGCTCCCCCGCATGGGGTGCCCGGGTAGAACCAACCAGTTGACTACCGGCACACCGGTAAAACACCCTAATGGCTGACCTCTAACTCTCCCACCAACGTGCAGGTCCGTTCGTATGTCTAGTTTGACTTTTCGGGCTATCCCACTATGACCTATTCCCCGAAACCTCGAGGACATTCACACCAATCCCTAGCACCTGGCACCTGGCTAGTATGTCGTGGCTACCGGCTGGCCACCCGGGGAGAGAATGCAATCAATTAGAAGGATACGGCGAGATTTAATTACTTGAATTTCGCCAATCACACGGATCATGAGATGGGACCAAGACACACGCCAGGTTTCCATCCGTGGATCCCCCGAAGAAGGAAGGAAATTCCTTATAAAAGAAGGGGCCTTCCATCCCATTCGGCACGCTGGCACCCTTTGGGAGAGACGCTCATTCGGACGCTGATGGTTCTAAAGGAGAAGAGCTGCTTGGAGCCCCAATGCCCTCTTGCCACATCGAAGTGAGGACTTCCGATCACCACCGACGACTCCCTGCAGGTAAGCCGCTCCTTCCTCGTCATTTTACATATGATTTAGCGACGTCTTTCTCGAGCCCCAACCATGCTGGACCTTCCCCATGCAAGGGAAAGGTCGGAGGACATGCCCGGATGTCATTCCTTCAGAAACACTTTCGAAGGTACCAGCAGCCTCTCTCCTGGCTGGGTGAATCCACCCAGCACGGTCGAGTTCAGTTCGGTCGCGACCCCTCTGTCGGGTCCTTTTACATGGAAACATGCAGTTTCACCACGTATTTTGCGTGTTTTACCTGTTTCTTGCATATCTCTCTATGAGGAGTAAGACTACCGTATCGATGCCCCAGAAAGACTTTCGGGATGATGCCGTCGGCATGCATCCTTGCCGGCGTCGACCGTTCGGGCGTTTGAGCATGTACAACCTGATGGTTCCCAATCTCCGGGAGGAGTGAGACTACCCTCCCGATGCCCCGGAAAGGCTTCCGAGATGACGTCGCCAGCATGGATCCTTGCTGGCATCGGCCGTTCGGGTGTACGAGCATATACGACCCGACGGTTCCCAATCTCCAGGAGGAGCAAGACTACCCTCCCGATGCCCCGGAAAGACTTTCGGGATGACACTGCCGGCATGCATCCTTGCCAGTATCGGCCATTCAAGCGTACGAACATGTACGACCCGACGGATCCCAATCTCTAGGAGGAGTAAGACTACCCTCCCGATGCCTCGAAAAGGCTTCTGTGATGACGCCGCCAACATGCATCCTTACTGGCATCAGCCGTTCAGACATACGAGCATGTGCAACCCGACGATTCCCCATCTTCGGGAGCAGTAAGACTACCATCTTGATGCCCTAGAAAGGCTTCCAGGATGACGCTGCCAGCATGCATCCTTGCTGACATCAGCCGTTCGGGTGTATGAGTATGTGCACCCAGGCAGTTCCCGGTCATCAGAGAATTTTTCGATCCCTAGAAAGGCTTCCTAGATGAGCCACGTTTGGCTAGGCTGACTGTCGTGGTTTTTCGTTTTTAGAGCCGGAGAGAGGCTGAGATTGGCCGAGCTGTCTAGGGGTGCCTAACACCTTCCCCAACAGTACCCTGAGCCTCGTATTCAGTTCTCTCATGTTTCATATATCTGTAAAGAATGTGCCTTTCATCTAGTTTGTATTTTTTGCTTTATGAGAATTTGTAACTTGATGTACTCAAGGGCATTGTTGGAATTTGGGCTATGAGTATAAAAGCCCAAATTCGCCCATTTGAGGTAGTAAGAAGAAGCTTTTGTTCCTTGCTTCTTCTCCTTTGTATCCACCACCTCTATAGTGAAACCCACCAAGAGAGAGTCATCGTGGTGTACCCATCAAAGGGGAACCACGTAAATCATTTGTGTTTGAATGCTCTTGATCTAGATGCCTCCTTCTTCCACTCGGCAAGACGGATCCAAGCTCAAGGCGCGCCGGCGATGAATACCCCCAAATCTGAGATTTTCTTCCTCGAATCTCTTCCGATTTCTTCTGGATTCATGGGGCATTTGCTCTTGATTATACAACAAGTGGTATCAGAGGTATTTTAGAAGTCAAGAAGTGGTTTTGACTCCATGAAGAGGGCTGGAAAATCGAATTTGCAAGCCCTAGCCGTCGCCGCCGCCGCTGGAACCTCTTGGACGCCAACGCTCGTATCTTCCATTTCACTTGTTGAAATGGGTTTATAAGCCTCCTAAACTTTCTCCATATTTCTCTGAAGTTTCTAGATTTTTTGGAGAATTTTTCATGAAGGCCAGTTCGTGGTTTTGATCTTGGCGTCCTTGCTGAAATCTGTGGTTTCCTTTGCAAGCCCTAGCTTCGTTCGTGCTTGATGTTTGCTTAATCTATGTTCAACAAGCCCTAAATTAACCTTTTTGGGGTTGTTGAAAGTTGAAGCAAGTCGAATACATCTTTTGCATTCTTTTGCGCAATTTCTGTAATTAGAAATTTGTGAAGGTGTGTTTGGAAGTTTGTATGATTATTGCTATTAGAATCACATTTTTGAGATGGCAACTCCTGGTATGAAAATAGACAAGTTTGATGGTAGAAATAGTTTCAGTCTGTGGCAAATAGAAATGAGAGCACTTCTGAAACAACAGGGCATTTGGGCACCTTTAAATAATGCTGCCATATTGGATAAAGACTCTACTAAATTTGAAATATGGGAGGAGAAGGCTCACTCCACCATCTTACTATGCTTGTCAGATGAGGTAATCATAGAAGTTGTAGATGAAACAACATCCTCTAGTCTTTGGCAGAAATTAGAGTCACTATACATGACTAAGTCTTTAACAAACAAGCTACTGTTAAAGCAAAGTTTGTTCTCATTAAAAATGAAGGAAGGTACACCACTTAAACAGCACTTGGATCAGTTGAATTCCATTCTGATGGAACTCAAGAACACAGGTGTAACCATTGAAGATGAAGATGTAGCTCTCATCTCTTACTTTGCTCACTTCCTCTTAGTTATGAAAATTTTGTTTAGTCTTGTGTAGTTGGAAGAGATTCCATTACATTGGAAGAAGTGAGATCCAGCCTTCATTCGAGGGAGCTAAGACACATGGTGCAGCATGGCAGTAACGAGGCAAATGGTTCTAGCCTCACAGCTCATCAGCAAGAGAACAGAGGTAGAAGCCAGATGAAAGGGGGTAATAAGAACAGAAACAGGAGTAAATCCAAAAGCAAGTACTCAAAAGATACTTGCAATTACTGTAAGGAGATGGGACACTGGAAAATAAATTGTCCCAAGTTGAAGAACAAAGGAAAGGCTGCAGTGGCAGAAACAGATTCCGCATCTGATGGTGATTTCTCTCTTACAGTCTATTGTAGTGCCTATTCAGGTGATCAGTGGATCTTGGACTTAGGAGTATTCCACCATATGACTCCGTGTAGGGAATACTTTGATACATATGAGCAGGTGGAGGATGGCCAAGTGACCTTGAGTTTTGCTCTCAAGAGTTTAATAACTTTTGTAAAGATACAGGAAATACCAGACATTATACTGTCAGATATACCCCTCAACAGAATGGAGTGGCAGAGAGATTGAATAGGACAGTCCTTGAAAAGGCTCGGTGCATGCTATCTAGTGCAGGTTTGAACAAGAACTTTTGGGTAGAGGCTGTTAACACAACTTCATTTCTAGTTAACAAGTCTCCCTCTAGTGCTTTAGATGGTAAGATACCATTTCAATTGTGAATGAACAAGTCTGCAAATTACTCCAAGCTCAAGATCTTTGGATGTCCAGCCTATTACCATGTGAACAATGGGAAGCTGAAGCCTCGAGCCAAGAAAGGTGTATTTGTTGGATATGGTACTAGAGTAAAAGGATATAGAATTTATGACATTGCATTAGGTAAAGTGATATATAGTCATGATGTCATTTTTGATGAAAATATTTTGTTGCAGACTACAGAAGAATTGGAAATTGCATCACCAGAAGTTGAGAATACTACTCATGAATAGGTGGAGTTATACACACAGAAGTCTGGTAATATTGATCAAGTTGAACCAAAAGATAACTCATCAAGTGTTCAGGAAAACGCAGTTGAGGAGGAAGAGGTGGAGCAACCACCACCAAGAACCATTGGCAGAGAACGTCCTAGAAGGGACGTTAGACCTCCTATTAGGTATGGCTATGACACTTTGGTTGCTTTTGCCTTATAGGTAGTAAAAGAGGTGGAGGATTCTGTTGATCCACCTACTTATGAAGCTGCATTAAAATGTTCTGATGCTAGTCTTTGGATGACTGCAATGGAGGAGGAACTGCAATCTCTCCAAAACAAAACTTGGGAGCTCGTGAAATGTCCAAAGAACAAAAAATATTGTAGGTTGCAAGTGGGTCTATAAGAAGAAAGTTGGGACTCAAGGCAACACTGGGGTGCAGCACAAGGCAAGGTTGGTTGCTAAAGGCTATTCACAACGAGAAGGAATTGATTACAATGAGGTATTTGCTCCTGTTGTGCGTCATATCCATTAGAGTGCTTTTGTCTATTGTTACAACACAGAATCTCGAGTTAGAACAATTGGATGTAAAGACGGGCATTCTTACATGGTGATTTAGATGAAAATATCTGGATGGAGCAACCAATAGGTTTCGTGGTAAAGAATAAAGATGATTGGGTGTGCAAATTGAATAAGTCTCTTTATGGACTTAAACAGTCACTACGACAATGGTACAAGAGATTTGATGCATTCATTATCAAAATTGGTTTTAGCCGCAGCAATTATAATTCATGTGTGTATGTTAGAAATCTTGATGATAACACACATATTTATCTGCTTTTGTATGTTGACAATATTCTCATAGCTGCAAAGAATATTGATGTAATTCAGGAGCTGAATGGCAAATTAAAATCTGAATTTGAAATGAAGGATCTTGGTCCAGCTGGAAGAATTCTTGGGATGGAAATCAGGCGTGA
>JAMKPZ010005063.1:0-14077 GCA_024699675.1 Amphibolis antarctica | reverse complement strand
GGACGTTTGAATTAAAAGACTGGCGTTTTAATTATAATATTCGAAGGGCTATAGTTTACATGTCACGTGAAATTTTAAGTTCACACGTGATGAGAGAAGCGGCGTTTTAGTTTAAACGACCGGATGATTGAATTAAAAGACCGACGTTTTAATTATCACGTGAAATTTTAAGACCAGCATTTTAACAGTCACACGTCAAATTAAACATGACACATGGAAAATAATCGATTGAAAAGCAAGTGTTTTAAAATATTTAATGAAAATAACTTTTCAATAATCGGTTAAAATCAAATTATCTTTTAAAAATTTCACCGTAATATTTAAGATAAAAAAAATCCACAAACATCTTTCAAATTTAATTACCGTATTCGTAATTAATGAAAAATTAATTATACGAACGTAAATGAATTTTTTCAGTTAAAGAAGAGAGTGTTTTTAAATTTCACCTGCTGTATGAGAGAGAGTATTTTTAAATTTCACTTGTGGCATGAGAGAGTGTGTTTTTAAATTTTACGTGCATGAGAGAGAGTGTTTTTAAGTTTTTCAATTTCAACCGTCGATCTCATGATCGACGGATGCCTACAGAAGTGACTTCTGTAGGTGCCTACAGAACTTGTGCCCTCATATTAAAAATACTTTTGACAATTTTATTACAGACGTTAACATAAGTTTTATCGTAATATTACTTTTACTTTTAGCGATTTTATTGTTGTCTAATGTGCCTTTACTTGCTCATTGGCATTAGTTTCCTTATGATAGAAAATAATAAGTCAATTTTATTTTATTTTTACTATTTTTCATAATTTTTAAAGATACAAAATCCTCTAAAGTTTACTATAATAGTAACTAAAACATTTTTAAAAATTTAAAAATAGAGTTTTAAAGCTAAAATGTCATTTAAAATTAGATTTTTATTTTGAAAATATATTTTTTGAAAATAGCTACATTTTATAATAAAATAAAGTTATTTATTTTAGCTTAACCACTACAGGCATCACTTAATTACATGTGTATCACATAACCATACGCTAATTACATGCGCATCGCTTAATTACATGCGTATCACTAAATTATATACAGCCCAATCATACGTTAATAAAAGATATGTTCATTTTTAACATCCACGACTAAAGGCCTATCGGTACATCCTAAAAATTAAAAAGAAAGGAAATTTTGAAAAAGAAAAAGGTAAATGAAAATAAAATTTAAGAAAAAGAAAATTTAGAATGATCGTTCCTAAATCGAAAATTTTGAAAATTTACATTTTTACTTACTTATTTTTACACGTATGGAAATTTTTTTTAAAATTTCATATAAAGTTCACCTATATGATTAATAGTTAAAAAAATAAGTTTAAATATTTAAAATTAAATATTCAATTATTCAACTGCAAAGGTTGAAAGAGGTTTTCGTAATATTCAATATGTAAAACAAATTTTTTATTTAATTTTTATGATTTTTTATCTTTTGCAACAAATAGTCAATTGTAACATAGGAACGACATAAGTAGACAAATGACAAATGCAACAGAAGAAAGTGAAGGCAGACGAATAATGAAGGTGAAGGTGGACGAACGACTTTAGATGTTACAAGTATAAAATTTGATAATTAATTGCAAGTATGAGTGTAATGACTTTAATTTTTTTTAGATGAGTGAAAATTTTCGAAGGAAGAAGGAGTAAATAGGGAAAGATAAAAAAAAATTTCAAAATTGTCAATCAACACAGACGTCTTAAAATGAGGAAAAATTTTCTGATTTTCAGTTTTTTGATTTTCAGTGCACAAACTCCCTGATAGTATGATTTTTGAAATTTAAGGATGATTAAAAGCTACGCCATAAAAAAAAATTGATTTCATTCGTTCGTGCAAGAAATTATTTTGCTAGTTCTGATTTTTGAAATTTAATTTTAAAATCAATTCATAATAAGTATAAGAATTTTTCATTTGTTAGATTTAAGTTAATCCTTATATTTATCAATATAAAATTATTTTAACATTTTTCTTTACTTATAACTTATTTTTATATTTAAAATGTTGAATATACGTAAACTAATTTTAATATCATATTAAAATATTATTTCAAATTAATTAAAAATGAATAAAAATATTTTTCTTTGACTTTTCACCTGTCTCTTTCTTTCTCCGTGGAAAGACAAGAATCAACACCTTTTCCTGACCTTTTCTTCACTTTGACAACAGAAGAACATTTAGACTAATATATTATTTTTATAAATGATAAATTAACTTTTAAAACAAAATTAATATGAAATTGATAAAATTTTAATTTTTTTATGTTTTACTCTATAGACAACTTTCATAAATTTATGGGATGAGTCCTAACTTATTTAAAAAAAGTTATTCTACGAGATACGTTTAAAACGTTGGGATTTTTTCCTTTTAGAAATAGTAAAAAATAATAATAAATTTAACATATTATTTTTCAATATTTTTAAATGTACAAATCATTAGGCATTTGTGTACTAAAAAATAATAGGAAAGAAAATCATAACAAAGTTATTTTCTGTTAGACTAGATTTTAAATAGCATTTATATTAATAAAAAATAATGAAAATTTATGTTTTCATAATTTCTCAATATATAAAAATAAAGTGCGATTTCTTGATCATTAACTATAAATATATGAAAAATCAACCACTCCCGTTCGTGTAAGAATTATCAATATTATAATATTTAATACATTTTTTGTACTAATCTTCGACGTTATTCTTTTCTCTTCTAATATTAGACGTCATCACCTTTCTCCACAAACTCTTTTAAGTATTGGGATTTGCATTGGTCTAGTTGGGATGCTTCTAGAGTTTTGTTCATCCTAACAACGCGTTTATCTTCTGCTAATTATGTATAGACACCGCAACTCCAACGACCTGAAAACGAAGAAAATGAGTGGTGTATCAAAAAAAATAAATGAAAATACATAAATTTCAAATACTTGAATTCTTATAGTCATAAAGATTCAAATTTTTAATTTCAATTATTTCCTGTATCTGCGTAACACTTTTACAATTTTATAATTTATCATCAAATTTCATTATTTCCATTTATCATAAATTCCTAAATTCTTAACATTTTTTTCTGTTATTTCTGCATGGACCGAAGTAAGTAGACACAACTTTAATCCCGTAAATGTGTTTAACATTTTTTTAATGTAGGTTACACTCATTTTTTAAAAAAAATTATTTTCTTGTAGTTGTTTAATATTGTAATTGTCTCCAATAATTTTATTGTAAATTTTACCAAATAAAAATATGTTGTTTGCGAAAGACACCAATAATGGATGGATGCTTACGTAATTTTTTCGACAACATATATCTTATAAGATAACGGGATAATTAATTTCCTCTTTTAAAATTTAGGATGGTTTTGTGTCATTCGAAATGACGAAAAAGGATAAAAAACAAAAATAGTAGAAAATTATTTTCCATCTTAAATACATTTGTGTCGGAAAAAAAATGTGCCTACCATTTGTATTTCTTTATCTACATATTTTCGATAAAATTCTATTTTGTTTTGTTTGTGTTCACACATACATCGTTTATACTAGATCACTATTTTACCCTTACCTTTATTGTCAACATTACAACATGAGTCCATAAGTACAATTATTAAAATTATTAGTATTTTTTATAAAAAAACTCTTTTTAAGAAAAGGAAGTAGTCTTTGATCTACATCTTTATTGTCGGTATTTTGTCTTATTCTACATTTTAAGGTTTTTTATAGAGATTTTATTGTATTTATTGGTTTTATTAAATTTTTAATTCTTATAAATTCTTATTCTCACGTAAATACCTAAATTTTCAATTCTCTTTATTTTACGTCACATGCATAAATACCTTCGGTGTAAATTTATTTATTTTTATTTTTATTTTTCACAGAAAAGTTTTTCTTACTATTTTTAACAACACAAACTCAAAAACTAGTAAATTATAAAAGGGAAAAAAACACTATAAACTGTAAACCGTAAATTACTTTATTTCTAAAGGAGTTGGAAACAAACACAAAACTTAGTCAAAAGTAAGCAAACGCCACTCCAGCCTCCCCTCCCGCCGCAGGATGAGTCGTTGGCAGTGTTGCTTTTCACTGCCGTTCCTCTGGCGACGCAGGGAAATGAGGGAAAGAGGCGAAAAAATTGAAAGAAAAAAGGGAAATAAAAAAATTGCGTAGAAAAACAAAAGGTAGAAGTTCAAAAAAAAAGGCAAGATAATTAAGAGTAGATCACATCTACCTATTTACATAGAATATATCACATTTGTCTATTATTTGATATATCATTGGATAGTTAATAGTTTGAAATATAATTTATACTAAATTTATCTATGTCTTTTTTTTAACTTCTATTGCAACTACTACTATTGTCTTTTACCCCTACTGTTATTATAGTATTAGCATTTATGTCTTTCTATCTAGCTTTTTTTTTTTTTTTGCTATGTTCAGAGTTATTAAGTTCCTGCGAGCTAAAGATTTTGTTTTGAAACATTCTTCTTTCAACGTCGTGATAATGTAAGTAGATTTTCACTTTTTTATATTAATTTTATCGTAACATTTATTCACATTAACATTAAAAAAATATAATTTTAATATTAATATTAAAAGACATCAATTCTTACGAAGTGACGTAAGAGTTAAAAATATAAATATTACGTTTGAAAAGAAGAATTGAAAAAATCATTTTTTATCAGAGAAGTTGTTTCTTAACGCACCCAAGTGTTTTAATTTGAAAAGAAGTGTTAAAGTAAATGATGTATTAATATTACGTGTGAAGTGAGTTTAATCCTACGTTACAAGTAACGTGTTGATTAACCTCTCCGTGGAAATATCAATTGAATGCAACTTATTTATTATATTTACATTATCGTAAAGTAAGTTCAAATACTTGTGAGAGCTTTGGATCTCTTAGAACAAAATTATAGCCACCAGAGGATGCTTAGTAGAATATTTAAGTTTTACTTGAAAGAGTTTCAGCTAATTTCAAGAATTGAATAAAGTAGAAGATGAGTTAATTTTGTAAATAAAATTTAAATTACATATTAATTAATATGGTAAAAATTTATATATTCTTATTTATACAATAATAATAGTGTCAAAAGTAATTTTTAAAATCTACTAAGTTATCACAAACAACAAACTTAACAAAGGTAAACACAAAACACGATAGATCAGTGCCAGCAAGGTCAGAATTTCTTATGCCCAAGCCCCCAAATCGCCTGCGATTTCGGAAATATGAAATATGCCCCAAAAACGCAAATGTTTTCTCATCGATAAGGTAAGGTTTTATCGGTTAGAACGAGGCCCGAAGCGAAAACGGCTTCATCACTTCTTTATTTTTTTTTCCTGAAGGCTGACATTTGCACTTTCAAAAAAAAAAAAACTTTTGAAATAAATAAGAGATCGGAGGTAGATTAATATATGATACATTTTTATTTATTATGAATTATTTGTAATTGAAATTTCAGATTAAAATAGATTCCAAATATGGTTTGGTAAAGGAAAAGGCCTAAGGCCTGTAAAATTCCATGTGGCGGCCCATGATCCAGAAAGGGAAGCAGGCGCGCAGCAACAATCAGACGAGTACATACACCATGCCGTATCATCGGCAGAAAGGCAGCAAGCCGACGAGGACGGCCGTCCAACAACCTAGCTACCTCCTCTTGTTCTTGCTTCCTAGCAGCAAGGAGAAGTAGAAGAGGATCCTAAACAAGAATCCCCAAGCAAAAGTGATGAGGAGGGAGTTCCACTTGTTGAGATCTGTGATCCCCTGCTGCTGGAGAATGGAGACGCCGGTCGTGAGGCATGTGTTGGGGGAGATGTCGGTGCGCAGCGTGGAGCTCATGCCTTTGAGCAGGCTCACCTTCACGGAGCGCGGGAGGGACACGAGCGGCGAGGTGTCGAAGATCTGGATTCCCCGGACGAAGCACCGACCTGGGTCGTCGAACTCGTTCAGGAGGACGGCCGTGTAGGGGTACTTCACCAGGGACAGGTAGTGGAACCACTGCCAGTAGATGGGGATTCTGTCTTGAGTGATGAAGAAGCCGCTGAAGAGTAGGAAGTAGGCGAGGATGGCGACCACGACGGTGAAGCCCATCATCTCGTGGGGGATGACGCCGGAGAGGAACGTGACGAAGGAGCTTCCGGACCAGAAGGACGCCAGGATGATGAGCAGGAAGAAGAGGAATCCGTTGGGTCCGCCGGCGAGACCCACCGCGAAGAAGGTGGTGACCGCGAAGGCGACGGCGAGGATGACGAGCGGGGGGATGGCGACGATGCAGTTGGCCAGGACGTAGGACGAGCGGCGGTAGGCGTTGTACGCCGTCTCCCTCATGAAGATGTGGCGTTCGTGGAGGAATACGGGTAAGGCGTCGGCGCAGGTGTAGAACATGGTCGACATGCCGAAGGCGAAGAAGCCTAGACGTTCTTGGACGCCTTTCGGCGTGGTGTCCACCTGCCAGAATATGGTGGCGAGGATGAATCCGGTCACGAGCACGGCTCCCAGCCGGACGACGAACAGCTCCGGTTGCCGCTTCGTGTTCAAGAACGACCGACGACCGAGCACGCCCATCTCCACCCAGAATGGGTTCGCGTACTTGTGCATTGTGGAGGCGCCCCCGGTGGCGGCGCCGTCGGTGGCGCCCGACACCAGCTTCCCTCGTGATATGCTCGCACTTATCGCGTCCTTGAGCGACACGCCGACGTTCTCTGCGCAGGCACCGTCCGCGGGGGCGTTCCTCTGCTGCCACCCATTGCTGTGCTCGACGAGGCGGCGAAGCTCGGTGGGACTTCCCTCGAGCTCACGGATGAGATCGAGGGCGAACTCGGTGCGGTTCTCGTTCTCCGGGATCGGTTTCCCGAAGTCGGAGAAGTAGGGTTGGAGGTCGCCGGGCGTGCCGCTGAACACCGTGTTCCCATGGCTGAGGAAGATCAGACGGTCGAGGAGGCCGAGGATTCGAGAGCTGGGTTGATGGATGGTCATGATCACGATGCTACCCGTCTGCGCTATCTTCTGCAGCACCTTCACCACCATGAAAGCACTGGTGGAGTCCAGCCCCGACGTTGGCTCGTCGAGGAAAAGTATGATTGGGTCGTGGATGATGTCGATGCCGATGGAGACTCTCCTCCTTTCGCCGCCGGACACACCACGGTGGCTCTCGTCCCCTATGATGGTCTTGGCGGCGTTCCCAAGGCCGAGCTGGTCGATAAGCGCCTGCACGCGCTGCTTCTTCTTGGAGGCGGAGAGGGCACGGGGGAGGCGAAACTCGGCGGAGAACATGAGGGTCTCCTCCACGGTGAGCATCGGGAAGAGGAGGTCGTCTTGCATGACATACGCGGAGATGACCTTGAGAAGGCGGCCGGCGAGCGGCTCTCCGTTGAGAGTGACGGAGCCCCTCAGGCTGTCGCTCGAAATACGGTTCGCCAAAGCATCGATCAACGTCGATTTCCCGGAACCACTTGCTCCCAGCACAGCCATGATCTCCCCCTCCCTCGCCTCCCCCGATATGGAGTTCAGCAGCGTCTTCATCGTCGACCCCTTCCTCTCCCCCGATGCTTGCTCGGCCGCAAGGTTCACATCCGCCGACGGCATAGTGGTGGACCGGCCGCGTGCCAAGAGAGCCTTCCTCCCGATCTTGACACTGTAGCATAGGTCTCTGAACTTGAGAACGAAAGGGAGGTACCTGTGGTTGACGTAGTGATCCCCAACACCGTCCAAGTTACGGAGCTCGAGCACATGTTGATCGTCAGGATAAGTCTGCGACGACGGATAGCCACCGTACTCCTCACCGTCGGATTCCATGGCGGCGTCACCCACGTGCTTGAACAACTCCCCGAGGGTCGGAGAAGGTGCGTCCCTCCGGGACCCGATCAATCCAGCCCTGTCGATCTCCTCTCCCTCCACGTGCAAGTGCACCGGCGACAGCCTCCGATCAAACGACGACAACTTCCCCAGCAACTGGGCCGCCATAGGCCGACGATCAATAATCACATACACGCACAGACCCAACAAATCCGAAGACACGATTTATGCGTGACGGAGTTGTGAGGAGGGTCAGGGCATGGATTGGTGGGGGGTTGGAGACAGAGGGGTGAGCATTTGCTGGGTAGTTTGGAAGAAACGAGAGTTGCAGTCGTCGTCTATAAATAGAGAAAGACGACGATGGCGCTGGGGTTGATCATGGTGGTGAGCTGCACCTCCTACTCGTCTCCCGGTTCTCTCGTCCCACACCACGAAGGCCTGAAGGCCCAGTGGGTGGGGGCTGTGGGCGCGCCCATCCACGCACGCTCCCGGACTTCCGTCCGCCGCCTCCGGTGACGTGTGGAGGCAAGCGGTTTGGTTTGGGGCGTTCATCTACTCCCGTGAAACTCCACAGCTGATGATGGCCACAGGCTCGGGCGCAGGTTCCTTCGTTTGCTAATTGTTTTGTTACTCTGTCAGATATATATTTTTTAATAAATAATTTTATAAAAATAATTATTTTATTATAATTATTAATAAAAAATTAATAATTATGTTGATTTTAAAAAACGTGAATTTCAAATTCACGTAATCTATTAATTTTGTCAAATAAAATTTAAGATATACGTGATTCTATTTCATTTAATTGATCTATATTTATTTTCAATGTTTATATTATTTTTCCAAGATCTTCTACTCTACCTTGTAAACAAAAGAAAGAACGCATTTTTCTTCTTCTTTTTTCTCTCCTGGCGCGGCGAAAGGGTTGGTGCTTACCGCTGTGCCAAAACGCACCAACCGACGGCATGCAACTTTGGATTAACGTGGTGGGCATTGAGAGCAGACCGTGTGTTAGACTAATTTGAGGTCATTTTAGTTAATCTTAAAATTAAAATTAAAGTTAATTTACTAAAAAATTATGTAATATTAATAATATTTAAAATAAAATTAAAAATCTACCAGAAATGCCCCAATAATTTAGCGTAAAAATCCGGGACATGTGTGCATGCACGCTGTCGTATCGATACGTTCTTTCGAATCATTTTTTAATCAGTAATCATTAAAATGATATTTTAATAATTAAAATATTTTTTATTAAATTTTATTATCTTAAATTCAATATTTTAGTAGAATTATCCCAATTTATGTTTTAGTTAGCCTTTTATTGTAATTATAAGATTCAATTGTAAACGATAGAAATTTTTTACGAACGTCAATGTACACTGCTGTCTTTTTATTATTTTTCCCGATACTTTAGTTTTATTTGGTAACAATATTACAAATTTTTATACATCATTGATATTATATAAAATTTCGTATATAAATTTTTATTATATAATTTATTATGTAACATCAAGATTATTTACGAACTTATTTTTAATTTTAACTTCTTATAGTTATTGAAATGGAAGTACCATGGGAAGACTTTTAAAAACATCTCAATTCAATAATAATCAATAGTTTATAGATTCGTCGGTGTTTAAATATTTAACAAGAATCAGGAGTATTGCTGTTCTTAATTAATCAGTTGGACTACGCACAGTAATTGGTTAATCAACTCGATTAGAAAAGATTCGTAAAGGTATACATATGGTACGTGGAACATTTATTGTTGATATGTGTGCTTAATATTTGCTAGATCATTTAAGATATTTATTGATGAAATTATTATAAAATATTAATATAAGCATTAACTTAATTCATGCGATTATTAAATTATATAAATAGGAAATACACTGCTTTATTGATTATAAAAATAGGAAAGCATTAATTCCTGGGTTCGAGTGTAATTGTCTTATTATTTTATTACATTGATGAGTTTGATTAATAAAATTTAATTAAAATGGTTGAAGAGATTTTTATTATATTATAAGTTAAATTTTATCTAACGTGAGACTATCATCAAATACTTCTCTTAACATGCATAATACATTTTTTTTATTTTTGATAAAAAGTAGAACCCATGACATGATACTCTGATACCATGGTACCAGAGCACTATGTCGTGGATTCTATCTCTCACAAAAAATAAAAAACATGTGTTAGGCATATGTATGAGAGTGTTAGATGATAATTCTACATTATATATTTTATTGATAAAGACTGAACTTATAATATAGTGAAAATCTTTTAACTACTCAGTTAAGTTTTGTTGATATATGAAATAATTTTAACAAAAATTCGGTTCACTTCAATTAAATTTGTAATGTTTTTTTAAAAGATGATAAAGTAAGATTCATATATATTTTTTAAATTATACTATTTAAAATGTAAATTTTTGGTATAGTATTTTAATGTAAAATATTAAAAATATTTGTAAATATTATTATACTCAACTACGATGTATAACAAAAAATATATATATAATACTTACCGTTTAAACAGAGAAACTCTAAATAATAATAGGGTAGTTAGATTGATTATCAATGAAAAGTACGTGCTTCGTAAAGTACAATGTTGGGGTTTATTAAGAATAATATTAATTAATTAATTAATTAATTAATGGCGCATGGACGCTCACTTTTTCCGTAACTAACAAGTAACAACCGATTTTTTTCACGTTTGACTATATTAAATTTTTATTACATGGTACCACTTTAGAACAGAACATTAATTAATAGCACTTAACAAGTACCACTTTAGAAACATGAGAAGTAGCGCTTTTGCCAATTAAAATTAATAAATGTTGCCAATAAAAATGCAATTAGTTTTGAATCAAAAGTAAGGCATAAGATTTTTTTGAAACAAAAATAAGGCATATGAGAAATGACATATTCAAAAATCTCGTGAGGCATGTTATAGTAAAACTTGTCCAACTTTAGTTTTGTTTAAGAATGAAATTTATAGAGATTTTTACTGTATAATGTATATATTTTAATAAATGATATAACGAAAGAAAATTTTTTTATTGTAATTGTTAGAAATAAAAAGAAATTTATTTATCTTGAAAATCATGTTGATCTAAAAAAAATGTAAACTCTGCCTAGGTTCATCTAACTCATAGATTTTGTAAAACAAAATCTTTAATTATACTTTATATCATAAGCAATTTCTCGAGCTTGTCCTTTGGAATATTATTATTACTCTCAGTTAATGAGTATATATATATTACTTTACTACACATTTAATTACGTATTTGACATACATACATATATATATATATATTGATGACGTAAAAAATGTAAAAAAGGATGTCTACGTTTAGGAGGAAGAATCACATAAAGGTGAATCAACAAAGAGGATAGCAGAGATGCAAACCTTAAAAAATACCCTTACAATATTATTCAATAAGTTGAGCAAAATGACACGAAAGAATGGTGATAGAGTGCATTGGGTAAAAATTTTTAGAAACCCTAATCGAACAAAAAAGTTTGGAAAGTTCATAAGAAAAAATTATTAAAATAGCATTTAAATTTAATAAAAATTACATGATCTTTTCACGTTCAACTCCTCCACGGTACACCTCCATGGCATTATAATTAATTACAACAGGTGCTTCATGTACAGCTGGTTCATCTCATAAGATTTTAAGTTCTGTAAAATATGTGGTAATTACACTTTTCCAAGACATGTTAGCTAAAGACCTGTGTATGTGACATATTTCATGAGCACAAAACTTATTTTTTTGTATTTTTGAAAAGTATAAAAAATATGAAAAATTTGATTTATTATTTTCCATTGTTTCTTGCTGTTTCTTATATTTTCCAAAGATACAAATCTTTCTTTATGCTTATAGAAATCAATGAAAAGGAAAATCTAAATTTTTTTTCATTATTAATCGAAATGTTAAAAATTTGGAAATAAATTTTTTATAGAACTATTTTTGTACCTTATAAAAATTTAAGAAAATTTATATTTTATTTTAAAATTTTTAAAAATATTTTATATTTTTAGTATTTCAACTATAATTTTTTTTAAAAAATTTTCCTTTTATTTATTTCGAAAAAACACAAACCCCTGGGTCCTTTCAAATGCCTTTAGTTTAAATCCATGAATGAGATAGAGCAGAATATGAGATGACCGATTGTAAGGATGAAGATCAAATGATGTTCCAAGCACTTTGATATTATAAGAGGTTTTGTGTTTTTTTTTAAAAACGAGAAATAATAAAAAAAGATAAAAAAATTAATTTTTTATTTTTTATACTTTTCAAAAATACAAACACGTGATGTCAAAAATATAGAATTTTCTGGTTTTTACATAAACAAATGTCGACGAGAAAAAATTTCGAGCTATATTTTAGGATGAATATTATTAAAACAACTGAAAACGATGTATGTAGGAGTTTACACGAAGCTTTTTGTAATATTTTTCCTAAAAGACATCAATTTAATTGGTGAATCCTCTCTAAATTACTAGATTTAACTCGTTAATTTATAAGAAATTCCTATATAAGTTTTCTATACATGGATGTCAACATATGTGACTCCCTTTTACGCTTAGTTTCATTTATTCTTTTTGACGTAAAATTTAGGGTTTACATTTACGGGAAATTTGCGTTTGCAGAAAGTATAAAAAATATTAAAAATTAATGAAAAAATTTAATTTTTATATTTTTTACTATTTTTATGCATTTTAAAAACACAAACTTCTTACATTTCACTTTTTAAAATTCGATCAAAGTTTTTAGGTTTTGTGACAACTGGACCAGCCCATTCTATTTCGCCCAAGACTCGGGTTGCTAATGGGCCTGACTGAGCATTTTCGTTGGATCCGAAACCGAGAAAACACCAAAGTTATTGCGGGCGGTCTCTCCGGCTCCGGCTCGAGGGCATGGATCGTGGAACCTTTTTTTTTAATTTTTTTTTTTTTTTTTGGTGGAACAAAGATATCGAAACGCCGTCGGTGTCCGAAGTCCCAGCATTTTCTTTGGTTGTTTGATAATAATTTTTGCCATTATGCAGCTAAATGTGCGTATTTTTACTGTAAATGTACGCATGCATGTGTTGCTGAACCGAAATATTGACCTCCTACAAGGGAAAAAAAAAAGCCTCATGGACTGCTTGTTTTTCGGTAAGAAGAAAGAGGATGTGGATCATCAGTTTTATCGCTTTGCTTCCATTATTTGGTGATCACGTTGAATAGGTTTTTTTAAAAAGTTATTATTTTAAGATAATTTTGTTATATTTATAAAAATTTTAAATTTAAGATCATAAGTTTAATAAAATTAAAAAAAATTTACTATTAAAATATCACTTTTAGGTATCATTTACTTTCCTTATTCTTAACTTTTATAAGTATTTTTAACTTTACGATGATATTTATATTTATTTTATTATTAAAATTATTTTTCATTCTTTTTTATTTAAAAATTACTTTTTTTCACTCACAAGTTTTTTTTTCGTACTTACATAAAAACCCATGCAGACATTAAAAAAACCTGAAGAGTACAGATTTTGCATGAAATCAAGGTTGCTTATGTTATAGAATTTTTCAACTGTGTTTATTATATATTATGGTAGTGTATAGTGAATTAATTAAATATTTTTATGTATATATTAAAATATAAGAAAATTTATATATAAAAATTTATACAATAATAATAATAATATATAACAAATTTATAAAAAATAAAAAAACTTGTCCGCAAAACATGTCCCAAGTAAATGTTCAATCGATTCACGTGAGAATATTCGGAAGAGCCCGACAGCTCATATTTAAAGTAATTACAAGCTTAATAATCATAAATTAGGGTCCATATAAATGATTTTGAGACAAAAATAAGAATAATGATTTTAATAATAAAATAAGTAAATTAAAAAATGTAAATATTATTATAAAAATAAAAATATTTTAAAAAATTGAAAATAAAAAAAAGTGAACAACAACTAAGATAAAATAATGACGACGAAGTTATTAAAAGATTTTTTTCTTTATCTAGCGAAAGGTTAAAAATTCATTTTATTTGTTTTGAACGAATATAAGAATCTTAAAATTACTAAAATTAAATTTCGACGACCATTTCTTTTACGTTGATTTCATCTCTTAATAATATTAAAAAATTATTATAATACTAAAATACAATGCCTCAGCCTAGCTAGACGTTTTACCTCGTGTAACTTTATTTTTAATTATACATTATAGTATTTTATAGTATCATTTATCAAAAAAAA
>JAMKPZ010005062.1:0-14683 GCA_024699675.1 Amphibolis antarctica | reverse complement strand
GTATCATGTCTGCATGTAATTTTGTAATTGTAATTTAGATTGTTTGATTTTGTGTGTTATGTATATTATATTGATGGATTATATTTGTCATATATGATTTTGTGAATCTAATACTTTTACATTTAAAATTGTTGTAGGTACATTTGACAGATTACAATACCTGATATGGAATGTTCTGCTTCAAACATGATGAATGTAATGAATTTTATTAGAAATATGTTGACAATGTTGTGACTCTTTCTACACCAATGTAATAAATTTTAATAGTATTTGACTTTTTCTATGTATGCTCAGTTACATATGTGAATGTGAATGTGTATTTGACAATGTTGTTATATATTTTTGGAGATTAATGTAAATGTGAATGTAAAGGATTTTGTTAATATATGTGTAGTAATTCATTTTATGAATGTGGATAGCTCTTAATTAATTTGTTATAATTCTTTCTAGATTTTACATATTTATCGCCACTAATGCAGTTGAGTAATGTTTATTGTGACGAGAATCTGTCAGGTCTTTAGTGATGAATTAATTGGTTAAAAGATTATGAATACGGACGTATTTTTTTGTCATTAAATATCTTACGTGACTGTGTTTTTCCGTCACTAATGTCATTTAGTGATGGATGTAACTGTCACAATATATAATTTACAATGAATTCTCATTCATCACAAAAAGTATTTAGTGACGGATTCATCAGTTAACAAGTTATCATATAGACGACTTTTCTATCACTAAATATTTTACATGACTTTGTGTCTTTACGTCACTAAACTACGTTAGTGACGGATGTAACCGTCACAATATATAATTTACAATGGATTACGTCCATCAGGTTTTGCAAATTTGAACTTTGTTTTAAACTTCTTTAGTGACGGATTATCCATCACTAATTAAAATTGACAATACTGTATGTAGTAATGGATATGTAGAATCTTTAGTAATAAAATTTTATACATTTAGTGATAAAAAAGTCTATCATAAAAAGTGATTTTTCTTGCCATGTTCCTTCATTCTCTTTGAACGTGATAAAATAATATTGTGAGGATTCATTTGTTTACGAGTTTTTATTGGATACTTTTATTTTTCTTTATATATCATAATGTAATATTTATTAAATAATATTAATATTTTATGTTAAAAAATTATATTAAAATATTTATATTATAAATTATATAATTTAAAAATATATATAAATTTCATCGTACTTAATTCTTATAAATACACTATCACACTTCTTTAAAATTTTACAGTTACACTATTTTCTTAATTTATTGCTATATTATCCGTAAAAGAAAACTTCAAGCTCTTTCCGTGAGATATATAATATTTAACATCATAGAACACTCGCGCCAGAGTTTTCTCCCGAATGACGGTTTATGACGTTGCGGATCGAAAATCCCTAGAGGAGATGCGAGAAGCTGGTCGACGTCAAGGAAGATCACTGAAGAGTCGTCTCCGGCAGTGACCGCCGGATATGCCACCCGAAGCATCAACCTCCCTAATTCGAAGAGGAACAGTTCAGGAACCTCTAATATGCGAAGCCAGGTGTGCTACATGGCCATTCCCTTCTCATGCTATGCGTTCGTCTTTATATCCCAGCATTCGATTGGTTGTTTTCGATTCAGCCCTTTGATTTTGGTTTGATTTATGTTTGAACTATTGTTTTCGAACAAAGGAGTCGCAGTGAAGAAGGTGAGGTGTGGTTCGGTTCGGAATAGTAAGTGTTGAGACCAGAGGAGGAATGCATTTCCCATCCAGTAGTTGTTTAGTGCTCGATAGATAAATTGGGGGGTTTTCCATTTAGAGTGTTGGGCTGACAAGCTCCGCTAGGATTGGAACTACAGATGAAGATTCGCCTTCTCTATCGCATGACCACCTCCAACCCTAACACCGAGTCTAGATTTTTGAGGTTACACCTTGGCCTTGACACAACCTTCCATTTTCGTATACAAATTGTAAGAAAAAAAAACTGAAGTTCAAATCCCAACAAAAACATAATCAATTTAAAAACCAAGCTTCTATCCTTTGCTGACAAATTGGGTGCCTTCCTTAATTGTCCTTGTGGTACATCGTTTTGTTAGCCTTCCTTAGGTTGATTCCTCTGCGAAGTCTCAATTCATTGAGAAAAAACTTGGGAACCATGGAAACGAGCCACCACTGCAAGGAGTGCGTCCAATATGGGGTGCACCTCGACTCATACCCTATCTGTCGAATCGCTGCCTGAGCGTAGTCCTGTGGTGTTGGAGTGAAGAAGGTGACATCATCGAAGGGTACCATCTTCGTTGCGACATACATTGGAATCTGTCATAGAAAATGAGTTAAATCAAAAAGAGTTTCCACAATTTAAAAAAACTACAATGTAACCATGGTTTAAAATACACATACGACAAGAAATTTTTGTGATGTATAAGAAGGTTCTATGCGAATAGCTGATGTTTATCTTGCGATTAAAAGAGCTTTTCATCATCAATGAAGTTCTGTGCTAACATTTGGGACGAAAATATATACACTTAAGAACTTTTAAATGGTGTCTTGAAAGAATGTGAGAAACTTATGGTACCTGACACTGGACATCGATTCCACGGCTCTTGTACTCTACATGGAGACTTGTGGAGAAGGAATCAACATACCTGGTAAAGCAATCCTTTAGATATATGTGGAAAAGAGACATCCATTTCAGAATGGACATTATTCATTTCATTACTCATGCTGCAGTTTGGAGTGCTTACGCCTTGGTGGCAGTGTAGACAGTGAAGAGAGGGTTGGTAGGAATGGCGGCGGCAGAGCCAGAGCCGATGTTGACGATGGCACCCTTCCTCTTCCTCAACATCGTCGGAAGAACGACGTGGGTGACCATGGTCATTCCCTCAAGGTTCACCTTCAATATGTTCCTCCAAATCTCCTCCTCCACTTCATGGAAGTACATGGCGTTGGGGTACGTGGTGCCGGCATTGTTCACCAACACCCCCACGTCGATCCCCTCGACGACATCTCGCAATCGGAGGATGTCATCATTTAGGCTGGTGGAGAAGTCCATGACCACGGTCTTCGTATGCACGTCGTGGTAGGAAGCATGGATGTGGTCCGACACCTGTTGGAGCTTCTCAGGGCATCGCCCCAGTAGGACGAGGTTGAGGTGTTCCTTGGCAAGGCAGAAGGCGAAGGCCTTGCCGATACCATCGGTGGACCCTGTGACTACGGCCCATGAGCCGTAGTTCCTGAGATTCTTTGGTGGTCTGAGGAAGTAGACGTAGACCCAGTTGAGGAAACACACAACAGCTTTCGTCATCGAAACCAAGCCTAGAGAAGACGACAGCAACAGCAGTAGCAGAAGAACCCAGTTGGGATACGAGACTCCGAGATCCCCCAAGCCGGAGGACTCCATCCAGCTCTTGCTCGTCCTCCCTTTTACCCTCCTTTCCGGCTTTCCCACTTCTCTTTCTAACAATATAATACGTTCAGATCAGAACGTCTTTAACTAACGCAAACAATAAAATTAATGAGCCATACGCGTCTTATTTTACAGAATAAGTTTTTTCCAATATAATTCCTCAGATGTTGGTCATGTTTTTCGTGTGGTCGATGTGAAAGAGGAAAATATGGCGTTCATGATCAAGTGATGACACGAAGAAAGCAAGCTGGCAACGGATTCGGCCCACCAACCGCGGATGACGATTCGGCCCACGAACTTTATTTTGTATCTGATTTTGAATCGATGGTATCGTTTTGACGTTCGAAGAAATATTTTTGATTTATCGTGAAAACAAACTTTGTGAAATTTCATATGAAGGAAGCTAGAGTATTGGAAGAAGTTCAAATTGGAAGCGAAAAAATTTACGTGTAGAAATCATTGAGGTTTTCAAGGTACACCGAATGAAATTCTGGGATAAATTCTCTGAAAAGCTTTAAAAGTCAGCTTCTATGATCAACTCATGAGAAGTTAGTTTAGAGGGTTTATCAGAGCACGGACTAATTAACTACTTAGTTCATTTTGTTGATGCAGTCTATACAAGTCAACTTTAAAGGTTTATTCTAAATATACTTTTTTATCTCATTTTAAATATTTTAAAAAAAATCAAATTTTTATTACATAATCAGTGAATCTAAAGTATATATGGTGATCGGTCATGTATCAGAATTTCAACTTAATCCAGATTATATTCATTAGGATTACAAAATGAAAGGCCGAATTAATTCAACAAAGATGATGGATGTTTAATTAAACCTTTAGATCATATTCGAATAAAACGAAAAGTTCACAAAATATTTTATACTCATCTTTCAACTTGATCTTTTCAGGTACTCCCTACGTACACCTCCTTGCAAAATAATAATCTTTTTATTAAAAAACCCTTATTTTCTTACTATTTCCAACGAAAAAGAAGTCCATGAAAAATGTGACCACTATCTCCACTCCCCTCCACTATTCCCACTCCGAATTGAGATGATGTACAAATATATAATAACTTCCTCCGGCGACCCAAGCCCTCACATGCACCAACCACCTCTCTCTCATTCTCTGGTCCGCTGCATGCGGAAGAGAACAACAATGGCTACCGCTTCTTCTTCCTGGATCCGGAGCGTAGCGGCCTTCACCATCCTGCTCGCACTTCTCCCCATGCATCCCATGTCGGTCGCCCTCGAGTTGGACGTCGGTGGTGACAAGGGATGGGTGGTGCCCGGGGCCGGCGACGTCCTCTCCTACAACCGCTGGGCCTCGGACAACCGCTTCGTCGTCGGCGACTCCGTCCGTAAGTCGTCCATGCACCGTCCACCGTACCACCCCTACCGTTTTAATATATTTTAAGTTGATCTCTGCGATCAGTGATCCTACACATACATATATATATATACGCGTGCAGGGTTCAGGTACAAGAAGGACTCGGTGATGGTGGTGGAGACGGAGGAGGAATACCGGGACTGCAAGTCCCAGCACCCCATCTTCTTCTCCAACAACGGCGACACCATCTACAAGCTCCACCGCCCGGGCACCTTCTACTTCATCAGCGGCGCCGCCGGCCACTGCGACAGGGGCCAGAGGATGATCGTCAAGGTGCTCCCTCCATCCCCATCCCCCGCCGCCGCTCCTCCCTTCAACCTGACCCATGACGTCGCCAGCGCCGCCGCCGTGGTCTCTGCCGTCGGCATGCCCGGGTCGATCGTGGCATCCGTCTTCCTCCTGCTCTAATCAACCATGCATGCAAGCCATTAGAGTTTGGTGAATGGACGTACGTACGTGTCTGGGATTAATTGCATGTTGTCTACAACGTACCTTGTTCTATGTTTTTAGGATATATATATATACATATGTATGCAAGTGTTTAAACATATCGGTGAACTAATTACGTGTGTTCATGCATGTATCTGCTAATGAATTATATGGTATATATGAACTATATTGGATTACATGATTCAATTCCAATGCTCAAACAATTAATTGAGTGACGTTTTAAAAATAATAAGTCAAATTTATTATTATTTTTCATATATTTCAAATACACAAATCTTCGAAAAGATACGGAAACCACAGCATTTACCTCCGAGTATTGGGCCCAGTAGGCCCAACCCAACGGAAAATGGACTACCACTCGTCCCACCCCACCATCATCCCAACGGGAACGGTAGGGTTTGTTACGCCACATTTCCTCTTCGACAATCGACGATTCCATCTCTCCTTCCGCGGCGTCGAGCGGAAGCACCAACCCGATCCCACAGGACCGGTGTTGACTCCCCGATGCAGAGCCGAGCATGGTGGGATGAGAGTGATTTTGATTGAATCAGCTCGAATGGGCGGCGGCACCATCGCTTCAACCTTGGACGATCGTTTTGAAACCCCAGGTACTGCCCCACCTGCTGCTTACCAAGTTTCCCTTGATTCTGCTATGGTGTTGCAGATGTTTCTTGCATTCCTGCTGCTGAATGTTACTTGATTGTTGTTGGGGATTCTATCTCTTGTCTCTTCTATCTTCTCATTCTAATTAATTTATATATGCACATATTCCACCATTTTGGGGAAAAAAATAAGACACAGTTGTAGTTGTTGCTGCAGCAGCAGCAGCACTTCCACAGTGTGGACTTCTTCAATCGACTAATAAGCTTTTCCTAAGCCATAAGATGACGTTTCACCAATAAACCTTTAATAAAGCCATTTTTACCAGAAGCAAAAAAAATTAAATTCATATCTTTAACATTCAAAACTGCCTTTTCTCTTTGAATTATCAACTGGAATACCATGATCAATAGAAGCAATGAATAAACGTTGGTGATTTGGATATGCCAAACATTAAAATCAATATATTTCAAATAAATCGTCGTTTCACTCTTATGAAATTGAGGCTATCAAATGATGAAGGGCTTGCAGTCTGATGACCACTAAACCGATAGCCAAAAAAACACACAAGAAAATCTTCGTAAAAATAATACTTTTATAAATTGAAAAATTGGAATGCTTAACTTATAACAATAACAATCTAAATCATTTTTATGTTCATGTTCATACCTAATTATCTTCTTTTCTGTCTTTTTGGTTTTTATACTTGCTCTAAGCTTCATAGGTTTGCAAGCATTTTTTAATCCTTTGACTTTGGAGAAGCATAAATACGAGAGAATAATGCAAAAAAGTGAAAAAGCTTTTTTTTTATTACAGAAGCTTTATAACCCATCAAAAGATGCAAAAATACGTTTCAGTACTTTAGAAGCATTGATGTGAATCGAACAACAACATTTTAAATTTTCGAATTTATTTAGTTGGTTGATACCTCTTTCGATGTGCTTCTCCTGCACGGTTGTTTCACAGAACAGACCATTAACGTGCAAGCTTGTGTTGCAGACTAAATGCTTGGTATTTAAATAAATAACACACAAAATCTCGTCATACACAAGAGGTTGTAGGACTTGGGAGTAGTTTTGATTCAAGTGAGAGAAGCACAAGCACAGTTGATTTCTAGCCAGACCTCATCTTGTTGATCTGATTCAACGCAGGCTGCAGAATGTTGTACAGCACCCACGCCACGGCCGGCGCAATCACGAAAAGAAGAAGCAGGCCCCTGCTGTCGCTGGACGCCTCCGCGGCCGATGCGCTAGGCGTCGACAGGAACCCAGAAGCCGCAAGCCCGCCGCCGAGGCCGAGGCCGAGGATCACCGCCTTCTCGCTCCTCATCTTGTCGAGCTGGTTCAACGCGGGTCGGAGTATGTTGTAGAGAACCCATAGGATCGCCGGGATGATCGGAAGCAGCAGGGCGAGGCCCCGGTTGTCGCTTCCCTCCGCGATGTCGGCGAGGTTCTGGACGGCGAATGCGGGGTCAGTGTGGCCGAGGGCCGAGAAGAACGTGCCGGCAAAGGTGGCAGAGGCGAGGGAGAAGGAGGAGGACGAAGGAGCGTTGATAGGTTTGGAGAGGGACTTGGGAAGGTTGTTGAGGGAGAGGAGGGAGATGGGCTTGGGGACGGCGGCCTTCGGGGGTGTGGTGCAGCCGCCGACGGTGAAACACTTGGAGCTGAGCATCGCCATCGTGGCCATGGCAGCTGCGGGTGTCGGAGACGATCGGAAGTAGGAGGACGAGAGAGGAGTGCGGTGGCGAGTGGCGCCGCGCGCGCGCGTGGATTTGTGGGCGGAGACGTGCCAATCGGATCGTGTTCTGGGATTCTCTCCTTATCCTGAAGCATGACGGGCGTGGAATACAGACCACACGATTCACCCCATCCCAGGTGCTCTTATCACTTCCTCTACATTGATTTTTGTTTTTTTGTTTTTTTTGAAAATATCTGGTTTTTACTCGTTTTGATTTCCTAAAAGATGGTTGATGGGGTTATCGGGGATAACAAATTACATCGTGTCCCATACATCTAATCGGTTAATGTATTTAATAAATGTGTTAGGATCACGGGTAGATAAACGTAAAAAGGTTCGACCGGTAGGGCCAAGATTAGTGTTAGTTAAAATGTAATGATTATTACTAGCTAGAGCATTTTAAGCGTAACACTAATGTCTTTATTTATTTGCGTCTCTCCGGTGAGAAAGAAAATGACAGATCACCCAATTTTAGAAATCAGAAATAGAATATTTATTTTCTATAAAATTCACTCGTCAGTGAAATTATTTTGTAAATTATACTTTCACGGTGACCGTAAAATTTTACCCTCAAAATCAGTCATACATTTATATATTAGCGGCGCCGCCGGAATGGCAGAGACTCTCTTGTAGTGAAGTTATATTTGTTGTCCCGTCAACCACCGGAATGGCTGCAGCATCGACGGCAGTCTACGACGGCACCTAGTTCCGCGCCTGCTGCGACGCCTTCCAGTTGTCGACGAGCTTTTCGGGCTCCGGCAGCACCCCCTTGACGGCATCGACCTGGCGGAAGCGCTTTGCCCATTCGAGCAGCAACGGTGTCTTCTCCTCGCAGAGGATGATCACGTTGGCTATCGTCTGTGTGGCCTTGATCCAGTTCACGTAGCATCCGAGGGCGATGTCCAGGTAGCCGATGCTGTCCCCTCCGAAGAACGCTTTCCCTCCGCTGCACTTCTCGAAGGCACCCTCCAGAAACTGGGACGCCTCTTGGATCTGCCCCAGCAAAGCCGGCTTCTCCTTGATGCTCACTAAAATTTTTTATGCTGCATTTCAAAAGTATCACATGTTTTATCAAATTATTGATATCGCTTTCCTGAACTAGTTATAAAACTTATAGCATTCCTAATAAGTTCAATATAAATTTCAATTTCTTTTACACCTGATTGTACAATAATATTAATTATGTGACACATACATCTTTGGTAAAATAATTTAAAACCATTTGGTGTACGTATTCTAGTTTTAAATATTGGTATTGTTGCATTATTATTAGTTGCATTATCAAAAGTTATACTACCTATTTTATTTATAATTCCATATAAATTAAAAAATTCCATAATGTTTGCAAAAATTGTTTCAGCGGTATGTGGATGTTGAATTTTTCTAAATCTTATTAATCTTTTTTGTAAAATCTAATTTTGATCAATATAATGTGCAATTACTATTATGTACTCATCATTAGTTCTACCCAACCAAATATCTGAAGTGCATGTTATACATGTCATTATTGTACTCATGGCATTAATAAGTTCTAATATAAGCTTATTAAATAAATTCATAATATCTGACCTAATAGTATTTTTAGATACACGTTTATATTGTGGACAATATGCTTTACTAATATAATTATCAAAACCTTTATTTCCTCCAAAACTTATTGGTAAATCTTCTGAATAAATAAATCTAGCATGCAAGTCCCTAGTCCTTTAAGAATCATAAGTTCATGAACTAATACTATCCTCAAGAGTAAAAGAAAGTTGAGTTTGAATTATTTTATCTTTATTCTTATTTTCACATGTATTAATATGCCTACTTAAATGACCTGTACTACCAAACATTTTGCAAGAGAAGTCGGTGTTACAGAGGTTGCAGAAGGCTTGTTCCTCTTCTGTGTCGTCCGTCATAGCTTTCATCATAATTGTGCACTTTGACTAGATGGAAGCTCTCTTCCGAGACTTCCTCGGTGGCATAGTTGAAGTTGAAGCTCCAATGGTCTGCATTGACACTGTTACTTCAGCTTCAGGAAAGTTTTCTTGAGGATATCCATTGCCTCAAGAACTTTGACCTTGGTAGTCCGCCATTGTTTGTGACTTTAGTGAGAAAATTTGAGAAATTGAGAATTGACATTAGAGTTTGGATAGTGAAAGAGATAAGAAGTGAGTTAAGTGAAAAACAAAATCTAGTGAGTTAGGTGAAAAACAAAATCCAACTCCCTCAATTTATAAAGAAAAGTTGGTTGAGCCGTTAAGGCGGCAGCCGACCGTTTCACCCTGCATTTGGTCGCCTGTTACACGGAAGCGGGTCGATCGTTTCACCCAGCAGCCGATCGCCTATTGCGTGGAAGCGAGTTGCCTGTTACACGGAATTGGGCCGCTCGTTGCGCGGAAGTGGGCCGCCCATTGGGCAGAAGTGTGCCCACCCTTGCACGGAATTGGGCAGCTCATTGTGCAGAAGCGGGCTGCCCGTTGCATGGAAGTGGGCCGCTCGTTGGGTGGAAGCGTACCGACCGTTGCTACGTTGCACCTTGCAAGTCGTGACCTGATAACTGACCCAAGCACAGTTCCCCATCGACCCATCCTACTTGCCTGCCCGCACACGTGACCATTCACTCGGCTGTTGGCCAAATGACCCGGTGGCCCATCCCCTCACTGGCCACACAACCTGTTCTGCCTCCTCCCACACACGCGACCATTCACCTCGCCGGTAGCACAACCTGGTGGCTGGCCCAGTGACTTGGTGGCCCATCCCCCCACCAGCCACACAACCCTTTCTGCCTCCTTCTGTGTACACAACCGTTCACCCCGCCAGCCTCACAACCCGACGGCTTGCCTCACAACCGGGCAACCCATCCACCTCACTAGTGACAAGACTTGTTCAGCCCCCTCCCACACACCGACGCACGTGACCATTCACCCCGGCTGCTTGCCCAATGACCTGGCGACCAGTCCCCCTGCCGACCACATGACCCGTTCTGCCTCCTCCTGCACACACGACCGTTCACCCCATCGGCCGCACAACTCGATGGTCGGCCTAGTGACTCGACGGCCCATCCCTCCTGCCGGCGACATGACCCGTTGAGCCCCCTCCCGTGCACCCGCGCACGTGACTGTTCACCCCACCAGTCGCATGACTGGGCGACTCATCCCCCCTGTCGGCCACACGACTCATTTAGCCCCCTCCCGCACACATGATCGTTCACCCCGCTGGCCACACGACCTAGCGACCAGGTCCCCCCCCCTCTCGCGAGTCTGGCCCAAGCACGACCCACGGCATAAAAAAATTTTCGTGCTGTGCCAACATGGCCCATTGACATCTCTAATTCCATAGGAAGAGGATGCGAAGTTGTGCTAGTCATTTTATAGTGTGACCGTCTTTATTTTGACGAGTTACATTGAATTTTATATCTTTATAGAAATTATATTATTTATAATAAAAAATATAATATTTTAAAAAAATTATGTTAAATAATAAATGAAATAAGTAAAAAATATATATATTGTTTATTATAATAATATAATGATAATATTTAAAAAGATAATGTATAGTATTTTTTAAAAGTTGTGATAAATAATAAATAAAATATATAATAGAATATTGAATAATCTTTATGATATTAATGTGATGATATTTATTAAGAATTGCGATAATAGCATTTTCTTAAATGTTATTACATATCATAAATACTAAAAAATATAAAAATTATTTGATAAATGATATTATAAAATATTATAATATATAATAAAAAATATAATTATACAATAATAAATGTTCAGACAAACATGACTGAAATGTCGAGGGTGTGCTTTTTTGGATATCGTTGCACACGATTGTTTCTCTGGCTTTTGTTACTGTGCATAAGTTTAGTTTTTTTTTTCCACTTTTAGTTTATAAAAGTATTTATATTTTTATGGTTATATTTTTATTTTTTAATTTACTCTTTTCGTTGTTTTACTTTTTTATCACATCAATATTTATATATTTTAAATAATATTTTTTTAAATTTAATTAAAATAATCAAATATATATAACATATTTTAAAAAAAAATTACAATTTTTATGATTTTTTAAATATAATTTTTATTTAATATTTTTATTTGTTTCCTTATTTTTCTTTCTTCCTTTCTTTTTTTAACTTTCCCCACCCCCCTCCCTTTTTACTTCTTTTCTTCTTCCCTCCTTTTCTTTCTTCTTCTTCCCTTCCGCCCTTTCTTCTTCCTCGCACCCCTTGTGCAACTTTTAAGAAACCTTAATGGGTTTCAGTGCTGGACCATCGCAAAAATACCGTTCTTTTTCAAACCGTAGATACCATCGGCAATCTTCCCCTAGACACCACTGGCGATCTCCCCACAAACGCTTGCCTCCTACACGTCGGCCCCCTTCTGTGAGTGAAAATGATAGATCATCCAGGTTTGTAAATCAGAAATAGAACATTTATTTTTTATAAAATTCACTTGTGAGTGAAATTATTTTGTAAATTATACTTTCACGGTAGATCGCGAGAGCGATTTTACCCACGAAAATGCAAACAACCCCGAAAATAACACTCATACATTTATGTATTAGTAATAGTGCACTCGTGCGTAACATTTATCAGCGGAGACACTAGCTCTCTTCAAATGAAGTTATATTTGTTCTCCCGTCCACCACCGGAATGGCAGTAGCATCGACGGCACCTAGTACCGCGCCTGCAGCAACGCCTGCTGCGACGTCTTGTAGTAATTGACATTAAAAAATAAAATTGTAACATTAACATCTGATCACGTATTAAAAAATAAAATTTTAATATTAACATTTAATCACATCATTATTAAAAAATAAAATTTTAAATATTAACATTATTTATTTAAATATTAAAAAATATCAATTCATTTAAATTATCTTTTCGAATGATGCAAGAGTCGAGACTATTTCAAGCATTTGTTTTGAAATGTAAAAATCAATTTTTACCTGAAACTAAAAAATGTATTCTCAAACATAGCCTGAGTAAAAGAAATTCATTTATAAATTCAAAATCAAGGTCAAACAATACAAAATATCAGCAGCATTATTCTGTTGTTCTTGATGGTTATATAAAGAGTCAAATCTTCTATAGGTACTAATTTTCTTGTGTCTAATTTATTTGGTTGGATGTACTGGGTCGTTTTTCTTCCATTTCTGTATTATTGTGTTTTATCTTCAGTTGCACAAATAGAGAGCTCTATACCCATTTCTAGTATTGTAAATGGGTATCTTACCATCCTTTTAAAGATAGATTTCCTGAAATTCTACAGTTATTTAATAACCCATTAATCACTGTTAGAAAAGGAGTTTTTTTTTTTTTTTTTTTTCCCCTCGGGAGGTACTTTGAATATCATCTTTTCCCATATTCATCCTGATGTCGCCTAACTTTTTGTTGAACTTGTATCTAACGAACAACTTTTAAATGTTCAGGATACCATAAAATGGTCTCTTAACTGCGACTTCAAATTTTTATTCCTGTCGTTACCGTCGATGGAGAGGTGAGGGTGGTGTTATTTGGGAAGGAGAGAGAGAGAGAGAGTTATGTTTTTTTAGAAATCTTGAAAGTAAAAGAAAAAAATATTTTTTTGATTTTTAGGTATTCATGTATTACAAAAAAATATGAAAAATTTTTAAATATTTTTATCAAGTATAGATTTTTTTTATTTGTTTTCACGAATAATTTGAGGACAATGTCACTTAAAAAAAGATCATCAAGATTAATTTAAGAAAGAACAACAAATTTGAAATAAAAGATTTATTTTTATAATTAACAAAAATTATCTTCAAATGCATTCAAAATGATGGTTTGGATCTACCTTCGTTGCATTGTCAAAATGACGAACTATATTGTCAAAATTAATTTTAACTTCAATAATTTTATTTTTATTATTTTATTATTCTACATGAACAATAAAATTAAAATAAATTCAATAGACATAAAAAGAATTTTAAACCTACTAAGTCTCAAATTCAAATCTTCATTTAAGTTTAATACTACATTTAACTTTTTTAGCTACAGGAGCAACAAAAAGTCTTGTATTGAAAAAGATAGGTCACACGAATTTATGTTTTAAATATTTAAATATATAATGTTAATGTTAAAATTATATTTTTTAATTTTAATATTATTGAATGTTAAGATAGGTTAATAAAAAAAGTTATCTTAAGAATTTACATGTCATTATGGTATATAAGTAATTTTTAAATAAAGAAGTATTCTCAAACGAAACCAAATCTTATATAATTTTTCATTGCTAATTAAGTCATATCTAATTAGACTAAAATGTTAAAATTATAATTTTAAGGGGAGTTTGTATAACATAGAAAATCAATAAAAATGAAATTTTTTTTTAAAATTTATTATTAAAATATTAAAAATTTAAATTTTTAAAAATTTAAATATACATTTTCATAAAACACATAAATAACCATATATAATTTTTCATTTTCAATATTTTAATACTTTAATAATAAATTTTTTTCTAAATTTTCAATTAACACAAACGGAGAAACCCTTTTTTCATATACTTTTTATTAAATTATATACGATAATTTAAGTTTATAAAATAATTAATACGTAATTACGAGTTCAAATTATATTAAATTTATATCTCACATTTAATTATTTTTTAATATTTTAAATTATATTAAATTTATATTAATTATTAAATATACATTTTCAATTATATTAAATATAATTATATTAAATTATATTAAATTTAAATTTTTAAAAATTTAAATATACATTTTCATAAAACACATAAATAACCATATATAATTTTTCATTTTCAATATTTTAATACTTTAATAATAAATTTTTTTCTAAATTTTCAATTAACACAAACGGAGAAACCCTTTTTTCATATACTTTTTATTAAATTATATACGATAATTTAAGTTTATAAAATAATTAATACGTAATTACGAGTTCAAATTATATTAAATTTATATCTCACATTTAATTATTTTTTAATATTTTAAATTATATTAAATTTATATTAATTATTAAATATACATTTTCAATTATATTAAATATAATTATATTAAATTATATTAAATTTAAATTTTTAAAAATTTAAATATACATTTTCATAAAACACATAAATAACCATA
>JAMKPZ010005061.1:0-17142 GCA_024699675.1 Amphibolis antarctica | reverse complement strand
CATGGTCCAAACCAATCCTCTTCCTCATCTTTAAATCTTGGAAAGTACAATGAAAAGTATAAAGGGTTACAAAATAAAGTAATTTCTTAGTGATTGCGCTAATGGATACTAATTGACTAAAAACATGGGAACATTATATATTGCAGCTATGACCATCAACAATGGCTATTGATTGGGTGCTAGAAAGTTGGAAAAGGGAATTAGATAGACTTTATGTATTTGACATGTAGTAAGAAGTGCTAGTGTCTATAATCCAAGAATCATCTCGAGTGACTGACATAGCACTAGTACTTGTAGTAGCATGGGTAGTTGTGTGGGAGGTAGTGTGTGGATTGATGAGCCCACAACTGATGGAATTTGTTGTAAGTTGCCTATCAAATCTTCATTGTGGGCTGCACCAGTTAATCAAGTGAATTAACCTCCATAGAGGAAGGTAACTATGCCACAAGTGGTCAACGTTGCTTGTCTTAGTGCCTATTTGACATGTGATTGGTCCTACCATGGTGATCACACTTTCTGTTATGTCCATCTTCACAATAACTCTTACCTCATGTGCTCTTTTCACCACAACCTTGACTAGTAGACACCAGTGCTGATGGCTACTTCGTGGATGTTAATGTGGTGGTTGAAATATGCATAACAAAGAAAAAATGATCTGTTGGCACCATTAACAACAATGATATTGATGACAAGTTGTTAAGATGGAGAGTATGAAGAGATGTTCACATAAGTGAAGGAGAGGGAGAGGAAGTAATGAGACTTATTTGGTCTTCTTTTCCAAAACTGGAAGACTAAAACTCTCATTCATTTTGTTCTTAATGAGGCCAATACATGGATTTAGTTAGTATGGGTGCTCACAAGATTTGAGCCCTCATATACATGTAAAGCCACTCATGGACAACCACCTCTACCAAAAGTTAAGTTCACATTCATAACAAAAACTGACATACTTCTCTCCACATGCACATGGTTGAAGCATGTCTCTTACAAAAACCTTCTTCATTCCTTGCACATGGCCTTAACAAGTTCTTGCTACCACATACTTTATTATTCTAGCCACCATTCCCATGACTATGCATGCCCAACCATCCCCATGCACATCTATCATGCACTTTTTGCATGTGGGGCTTGAAGGAGTCTTCATGAGTGTTCCGTAACTTCAACCTCTCTCAAGTTGAAAAGTTATCAAGGTGGAAGGAGTCAAGGAATGAAGATAGAACAATTAGTTATTTAGGTCATCAAAACTCCTGTATGCACAACACGAGGAACTTTTGTCATAAAAGAAGGAATACTACGGGGAATATAAGAGAGAGAGACTTTTGTTGTACTGAATCTACGAGTACAATAAAAGAGTATTTGGATATGAAAACTATCCTCTTTTTCCTGACTCTGGTGGGAATACCACATCCCCCTCTCACACAAGAATACATCACCCTATCACATGAGAATACATCTCCTTTTTATAATACCATGGGTCACCACACGTCGGGCCTCATGCTCATAACAAACCCATGAACTACATGGAAATATCTCATGGAATAATCTCTTGTAGACTTGCACTCTACGAAAGCCATTTCCGTAAAAACCCACATGACCCAATTATCATGAATAGAACTTTTGCATACAAGACCTCCTACACAAATAGGTCTTCGTTTTTGACTTCTACACCCTTTGGTCCAATCATTCATAGTTTACTGCACGAATATGCATACGAAGCTTCTTCTTTGAACCAAACTCTGGTACAAAGGGAATGCTTGTTGTCCACTTCTCCCAATGATCTTCAACTTTGACCACTCGCCAAGTAACACGGCTTCTACTCCAGTATACCAACAGTTCAACCGAACTCACCCTCTAGATGCACTGTTATGCTGCTACATAAAGTCATCAATCTGGTATATCAATTGATCGCACCGATCGATCAGGTCAACTGGTACACTAGATGTACCTTGGCCGTACATCAATACACTGGTAGATTAATCAGTCACACTAAACGGTCTCACTGAGCCTTCCTTCATATGCCTTTGTTGTTCTATCACAAACCAATATGTTGACTAGTAGCACTGAACAATCACATCACCTAGTACATCGGTCTCCCTCAGTTGTACTATATAACATAATGGTAGACCATCCAGTAGCACTAAATGGTCCTGCCAGATTTCTCCTCAGACATGGTTCTTATTTGCCAAACACTAGTAAACCAAATGAACACACTGCCTAGCCGCATCGGACTTTACCTTTGGTACACCAATTCTACCTCCAGTATTTCCAGTCATGTTGTTCCACTCCGATATATCAATCAATTGCACCATGTGGTCATACCACTACACACCGATACACTAAAATGGACCCTAGTATACCTAACAGTTTAATTGCTCAGTACCACCGAATTTTTCTCTGGTATACTGTAGTTGGGACCCAACTCCAAAATACCCCTGCAGCTGACTCATCTTGCTTCTGAGGTTTCTCTCTCCACCCATGACCTTCTCCTCCTGATTTAGCCACAGATCAATGGGTGAACATGGGCTTGAAAGGGTCTTCAAGCATGTCAGTCAAATTGGAATGGTCGGCAGATTTCTCTGCTTGGAATAATTCTCAGATCAAAAAGTAGTCTAAAGTATGGGAATAGTCTTTGCACCAAAGATTTTCCCTCTGATTCCCATGACTATGCATGTCCAACCCTCCCCATGCACATCTTTCATGCATTCCTTGCATGTGAGGCTTGAAGGTGTTTTCATGGGTGAACATGGGCTTGAAAGGGTCTTCATGCATGTCGTTCAAATTGGAATAGTTGCCACGGATTTCTCTCTTTGGAATAATTCCCGGATCAAAAAGTAGTCTGGAGTGTGGGAATAGTCTTTAGGTTGTAACCTCTGATTTGTACTGCTAAGTTGTGATCTACTAAAAATGCTGCAATCTTTAGCTCCTTGTATTGTTGCATCTTAGAAATATTAGACACGAATGTTTGATAAATCTCCATCTCGTCAAATAGACTCTGAAGTGTGCTATTGTACTGTTCAATAGTCTACTCTCCCTAACGATGCATAAATATATACTCATAAATCTCATAGATCTGAGCAAATATTTTTCTAATTACCATACGTAGCCCAGAGATTATTCCATGATTTCTTGATTGGCTTTTGCACCATAACAGACTGTAATTTTCTCATCTATATTGCTGACTAGTCATGAAATTACAGCACAATCATTAGCTAGCCAATCTGCTTACTTTGACAGTTGGTGGATCTTGTATGATATGATCATCTAATGAGAACCCATAAAGGTCTTGAAAGCTTCCTTCTTCAACAAATGATTTTTTCTATCCAATTCAATTGAGGTGATAGTCACTCCTTTGATCCAGCTATCACGTTATTTGGCCATTGTGACTAAAAAAGCTGCCTGAATGCTGGGAATACCCACTGTCTGTTTTGAATCAATATAAAGGACTCGTGATCTTGCTTCTGTAAACTGATTTGGTAGCTTTTAGGGCATGACACAACCCTGGGAATACTGAAAATTGCTGATAGAACTTGACTGCGGCTATTTAGAGCAGGGGACAAACACTGGCCAGCTGCAACTGCCATTGTTTGTCTCAAAAGCATGAGATCAAAGGCAGAGAAGGGACAAGAAGAGGGGGTGGATGATAGATCAGGTCTGCCCTGTAGTTAGAATGGCCATTGGCACACCTGTCTGGCCTGCTGCATCTGTTTATTGGGGTTGAGAAGGCTGCTGCTGCTCCTGGTTGGCTGGGAGAGGATGCCTGGTGGTGTGGTTTGGGACTGGGAGGGGCTGACAACCCCTGTTGGCTTTTCATGAAGGCTGCCGGAAGGGATGGTGGGTGGCAGCTAGGGTGTGTGACAGGATTAGGGTTTAGAACGCTTCAGTACCATGCTGATTAAAGAGAAAAATGATTGTTATTCTTGAGTTAACAACAGGGTTACATGGATATCCATTTACCCATCTACACTCAAACATAAATAGAAATACATCACACACACATAATCAAGTTCCATAATCTATTGCCATGATCATAATTACGTTCGTTAGTTCTACAAGCAACAAATATAAGAACATAAAATTGCCCTTGTTAAATCCACCTTGTTAAAATGGTAACATTACAAAATAAGTTATTGTTACAAATGGTGACAGAAATCAGTGGCAAATACATGTGAAAAAACTGGAAGAGGAAGAAAACAATCTAGATACATAGAATGGAAGAACAAAAAAGAGGTCAGAACTCATGACCCTGAACCCCACTGTTGGCTGGAGCTTGGACGGATTCTAAGTTATGTTGGAGGCTAGAACATTGCCAATATTGCCTCAAAGGGGAAGTGAGGATGAGAGTCCAAGAGAGATGAGGGTTAACAGTGGAAAACAAAGGAGAGAGAAAATCCACTGTCATGGCCCAAGATCCTCACTGAACCAGAGAAGTTTGATAATGGTCAAATGCACACTAGATTTTGTTCTATTAAAACTCTCCCAATGTCCGATGCCTGATATCTTCTTGATGTTCCATTTCAAAAAAAGGGTCTAAAATTAGCATACATTTAACCAAGCATTCATGTCATGTGGTCTATAGGTGCAAGGTGCCAAGCTGGAAAAAAAGGTGGCATGGGTGCACACCTGATTGAAAGTGGGTTGCCTTGACAGCGCTAATCATGTGACACACATCTTCAGTTTTACGTGTACGCACACCTGATTGAAAGTGGGTTGCCTTGACAGCGCTAATCATGTGACACATCTTCAGTTTTACGTGTACAAGTTTTACCAAATTATTATAATTTCTCCACCACTCTTTTGGATTGTTGGTTATCAGTCTACATCATTATCTTCCTGCAAACATATTTTACATTTATATTTTGATGCTTGCATTGGTGAAAGTTGAAAATGGTGGAAGATGTGTTATTGTATTACCAATAAGGATTACACCTCCTTAAATAGAGGTTACAAGACTCATGACAAATAACTCTAACCAATGTAGGACTAAACCCACTTACATTAGAAACCCTAATGCATCAACTCTAACAGTGAATATACATGAAAAGGAAAATATGAATGGAATGCAATTCATACTTTATTTATTTATTGATGCATTATTTGTTTAGTGCTATCTAGTTGCTGTCAATTTTTTTATGTATCAATTCAAGGAAGTGCTTGACAAAAAGCTAGTAAGTTGCTTGGAAACTGATAAAGCCATTGTTTTATTTGCCTACTAATGACCTGCTGCACAAAACTCCCAGGTTCTAGGAAAAATTTGGTCTGTAGCTCTTAAGTACCATTTTCGAATGCCTCCATACTACACTCTGGTGTTAAGGTCTTTAGCCTCCTTGGAAGGTAAACATTATCATAAGATAAGTTTCTTTTCTCTCTTATTTTCTATTTTTTTCTATAACGTGACATTTTATTTTCTGATTACAAAAGTCAAATGTACTTACTAGAGAAGATGCCATTATATTGTAAAAGGTGAAAACTCAGTTAAATTTTCCTTGAGATGGATTTCTTTTGTGGTGTAACAACATTTTGTCAACATCTTCAGGCCTTGCTGTGGCAGCAGATCCAGATTTCAGGACTTTTGAAGCTGCATGTCCTTATGTTGTTCATAAACTAATTTACGATAATTCTCTTGCTACGAGGAGAATCTTACATTCGGTATCACGTCATACAGATCTTTATATGGCTTTATATATTGTTTATAATAATTTTAGAATCATTAATTGCTGGCTTGATAACTTTTGCAAAAATTTCACCAACATGTAAGAGAAAAATCTATCTGTAATGGGTTACCCCTATGGTGGGATTTATTCCATTGAGATCAAATGAAAAAGGTGAAAGCAATGCTTATACCACACTATGCACTGTGATCCATTATTTCCACAAGTAGTCAATTTATGCACCAAACAGTTGATGGAGAAGCCTCTTGAACAATGAATTGACTTTGTGGTGTCTGTGCTGAAGCAAGATCTCTTGGGGAGCACTAAGGTGGAGACTGGTGAGGAAGGGAACATTGCAACCTAGGAATTACTACACATCAATGTCAATGAATCTAACTTTTATTTTGTGGTGGAAATGTTGGCTGGTGTTTCATAAAAGCATAGATGACCTGAAACGGCTAAAACCTACAAAATTTTTCTATAAAAATTTAGGGTAATATGATATATACAATAATAAAAATTTGGGTGTTGGACGATAGTCCTACATCAGTAGTCTTATCAATGAAGATCAGGCTTATAACATAGTTGATGTTTCTTCAACTATTCAACTAGGTTTTGTTGATACATGGAACATCTCAATGTGGTATCAAAGCACCAAGGTTATCCATGTAGACACGTGGTGTGCACATGCAGGAAAGTGTTGACAATGATCTTACATCGGTAGTCTCATCGATGAAGATCAAAGCCTATAACATAGTTGATGTCTTTTCAACATAGTTGGGAATAGTCAAATTTCATTCTCTTAAAATTAATTTGCTAAAAACGTGGTTTCTAAGGCAACTTGCCCAGTTGCTTGAGATGTGGTGAGGGGTCCTTGTTTGAGAATGAATTAAGACTCTCACTAAGAGGTTTGTCACCTTAGGTATCACCTTGCTCATCTCTTGCCTTGACCGTCTTGTTCACATTAGCAAACAAACAATATTTCCTTATTTTATTGATGACTTTTTTCCACTTCAGTAGTCCTCCAATCAGCTATTTCTCATCCTACAATTACTTAACTTTCACTCCAATTCTTCATTCATCTTTGGCATACAACATATTAATTTTTTTTCATATTTTTATTTTCTTAATATCTTATTAATTTTTTTAATTAGATATTTTGTAAGGATGGTGCTTATTTTATTAATGGGAACCACCCTATTTACCTTTCAAAAAAACTAATGATTTTTTAACATTCAAAACTTTAACTATTCTAAAATATGGGAGGATGCTTTATTCTTTTATCTATCTATTCATGTAAACTTTAGTTTCTTGTGGTATGTAGATCAATACATTAATGCCTTTACTTTTTATGAACTTATGTTTGAAAATTGATGTCTTATGTTAGTGACTAAATGATAAGTAAATTTTGACTGTTTTTTATATTCGTAAAACACCACATTTTCTATTGTTTACATGGTAAAAGCCATTAAACACTACAAAATCAAATGTTGTGACAATGTAAATCACATGCTCATAGACATGTCATATATTTAACATGGAGAGTATAATGGTAATCTTTTCCAATAATATTTCTGCTAATAATATGTTTATTTGTGGTAACAAGTTTCAGGGATATCCATGGAATTTTTCTGTTAACTCAATTTATATAAATTTGTTGTAGAATTATGCATTTAAAAAGGCCATTTAGAAATGATATTCATAACCATGGCCTCTCATATACAGGTTGTGTTCAACAAAAGAAGGGAATTCAATTGGAGGAATCTTTCACTTTTCCTGAAAATAGGCTTTAAAAGGTATTAACGTAACTAGTGGTGACTATAAATGTTTTCATACGGTAATGTTGAAAATATTCCTTGCCCATGCTCAATTGTACTGTTTTATACATACAATCCTTTGCACCAAGGATACTAGGCTAATTTTTGTCTGTAAGGTATTTGACAATTTTCAATATCTTATACATCAGATATCTATAGGTTTCTCAAGAATAATGTATCCTGGACAGCCCATCTTGTCTTACTTGATTGTATCCTTTAAAATCAAAATTGTCATGTTGTGTAGATGTCTTAATTATGTTATAGCAATTTAAGTCATTTTACTTGTATACATGTAGGAAGTTTGTATGCTCATAAAGTTGATTATTCTCTCTTTTACTGGTGCCTCAAATGTAACCGCAGGGAAAGCATGGGTGGACTCACCAAGTTGGATTCATTGTTTTACACTGATTCTTCTAGAAGAAATGCCGATATAGTTAAAACTGCAGATTTGGTCTTGGGACTTTTGACATCTAATGACGGGATTGTAGTGAGAAGACTACTAATGAATGTGGTATTTTACAGTTCAATCACTATGATCACTCTCCATTGCTTTTCTTGTATTCCTTATTTTTGAGCTGTAATAAGAGATTAAAATCAAGAAAGAGGAGATCTGCACAAGCCATGGGTAAGCTAAAAAATCAGCATTAACCAAAGCAAAACATGGTTTCAAAGTTGAAAGGTGAAACCGATAGAAAAAGATAATAATTCCTTTATGTTTTAGTAATGTTAGATTCTTATGCTTTCCCTTTTCTACTCTCTGTGCCAATTCGTGTTGCACCTATTCTTGGAGTCAATAATAACCTTTTTTCCATCCATTTATATAGTTTCCTGTCCTGTTAAATATCTTAATGAATCTGTTGGAATACATACACTGGAAAAAGTGAGGACAAGATTTACAATGTTCTTGTTAGAGTTAGCTATATATTGTTATATTACCAAGGGGGTTGTGTGTAAATTGTCTTCTATATATATATCTCTTGTATCTCATTTGTGAATGATTAAGGAAAATTAATCATCATTTTCCATTTGGTATCAATGTGTTAAGTGGAAACTCTAAACCTGCCTCTGTCTTTGCATCATCGTATAGAAACCCTAGATTGCTGGCTTGCACAAGTACTCTTTTGTTGGATCAAGAGACTTTAATAAAGGGGTGTGAATAGTGAAGTTTGTTAAATTTTAAGTGAAATGTTGGATTCAATTATTAAATGTAGTGTTCTAATTTCTAAAATACTTAGAGATAAATAGAATGAAAGCCTGTGTCGGAAGGTGGCTTGGGTGTGCGAGATTTCAAGGAGGTGATGTTTGCTTTAAGGATCAAGATGGCCTAGAGGGTGCAACAAGGTTTTGGTGTTTGGTTTGATTACATTCATGTGGCTTATGGTGGTGTTGTGTTTCCTCATACAAGTGCCTCGCGTAGATGGCGTAGTTTACATGAGGCGCGGGGCAGAGTAAAGGTCCACATGATGTGGTTGGGTGGACGTGGGATCATCAGCCCATGGCAGGAATAGAGTCTAGCGGATCCTCAATTGGCATCATGGTCGCTGGCAGAATTATGTCACTTAGACATCTCTGGTTGGAGGAACTTGATCCCAACGGAAGTGTTTGATAAGTTGCAGGATGATTTTCACAAGCTTTCTCAAGACAAGGATAGGTTTGAGCGGGTGGCGACTAGGGATGGTGGCCTTTCCACTGTCGATGTGTGGAATTTTATCTGGGAGAGAAATGCTAGAGTGGACTGGAATATGGGTCTTTGGAAACCATATATTCCAACGAAGATATCCTTCTTTTTGTGGAAGTGGTTCTAGAAAGCTCTCTCTACTAACGAGCTTTACGTCAAGTGGGATTTTTCTCTTGTTTCTATGTGTGCTTGCTGTAAATTGGTAAAAAGGGCAGACTTATTGACACATTTGTTCTTTGAGAGTGAATGGTCATTTCTATTCCGAAGATGGGTGTGTGCTCGTTTGGGTCTTTAGATCCGTAACAATGACCAATGGCGCCAATGGATTCTGGGATCGTTGAGATACATTAGCAAGCAGAATGGTCAAAAATTCTACAAATTCTTGATGGCCAACATTCTCTAGGAATGTTGGAAGGTTAGATGTAAGATCATCATGACGGGGGAAGCTAGAGATTTTGGGATGATCCACAAAAAGATATTCTCCTCTATCGTTCTAGCCTACAAAAGTGGCATGTAGGTCCCGAGGGATGGCTTGGCTCGTGGTCAATGAATTGTGTGGAAAAGGTCAGACTAGGGACACTAGAAACTCAATATTGATGGCACGTCTACCAATCAATGGAGGGTGGGTCCTCCGTAATGACAAAGGTGAGCTAGCATGAGCAACAACGAATTCGTTAGTAGCTAAAAACTCAAAGCATGCTGAATTTTTGGCTCTCCTAGCAGGTATGCAATTCTATCTTTCTGTGGGTAAAAACTACAAAGATGTTCTATTGGAGTTGGATACTAGAGAATTGGTGGATGCAATCCTTTATGGGACGTGCCCACATGTGTTTGGGATTGCGCATTGGCAGGAGTTGCTTGAGTTGGTCCAACAATTTGAATCAATTGGATGGGTTCCCTAGGAAGATAATTGTGTTGCAAATTGGGCTACATGTCGAGGTGTTGGCATCAATTTACAGATATGGAAGAAAGGCACTTGCCTTAGGGAGCTTTGGAGCGCAATTTTGCTTAATGCGTGGGGCATTCCTAACTTTCGTAGTTGATATGTTTGGTGGCCTATACTTTTTGGGGTTGGAACTTTCGTCGAGTGGCGTGGCACGCACTCGAAATTTCCATTCGGTTGTAGGCTCTTATATTTTTGTGCTCCTTTCATTTGACCTTTGATGTTGTGTTGCTTGGTTTTTCCTTGTAGGGTTTTGGTCTAGTCTCCCTCATATTTTGTACCTTTGACTTTTGGTTTACAAGCACTTACTTGTTTGGTGAATAAAATTAGGGTAGGGATTTCTTAAAAATAAAAAAAAATGAATGAAAACACAAACCACGAAACACAGAATTTATAGTAATTCACCCAAATTTTCATCATATAAATTGTATGTCATTTAGGCAACAAATTCTCAAATCTCTTTTAATTTTAATAAACTGCTTCTCATCAAAAGGTTTGATGAAAATGTCACTTAACTGCTCCTAGGCTGATACATATTTGATTTCAATATTTATTTTTGCAGCATTGTCATTCAGAAAGCAATCTCTTACATCTATATGTTTAGGAAGTAAAGGATGGGATTTTTAGAAAAGACTATGGCACTGTTGCTATCACAATTGATAGGAGGGGTTTTAAATTTAATGCCATAGTCTTCCATGGTTTATTTCATCCATAATATTTAATCACGTCATAAAATAAGAGTTACATATTTTACTTCTATTGTGGAAAGTTTTATACAATTTTACTTCTTAGTAAACCATGAAATTAAAGAATTTTCAAATGGTTGATAAGTACTACTAGTACTTTTTTTATAATTCGTAACCAGCAAAATTAGCATCACTTTAACCAATAAGCTCTAAAAGCATTGTCTCTAGAATAGAATAATTCATAGTTTGCAGTATCATATAAGTATCCTAGGATCCTTTTTACTACAGCTAAATGAGATTCTTTAGATTTTGTTTGATACCTAGTACAAACACAAATACCAAACATAATATCAGGTTTGCTAGTTGTTAATTGTAATAAAGATTATATCTTGTTTCTGTATTTTCTAATATCCACATCTTTTCCTTTTTCATCTTTATCTAATTTTACAGTTGTGCTCATAGGAGTTCCTTTTGTCTTACTGATTTTCATTCAAAATTTCTTCAGTAATTGTTTGGTGTATTTTTCTTGATTAATAAATGTTTCATTTTCCATTTGCTTAATTTGTAATCCAAGAAAATATGTTAATTCTCCTATCATACTCATCTCAAATTCACTTTTCATAGTATTAGCAAAATTTCTACACATATTTTCATTAATAGAGCCAAAAATGATCATCCACACAAACCTACACAGTCAGAATGTCATTTTTATTTATTTTGATAAATAGTGTATTGTCAACTTTCCTCGTAACAAATTTATTTTGCAATAGAAAATCCCTTAATCTTTTGTATCAAGATCTAGGAGCTTGTTTTAATCCATAAAATGCTTGTTTTAATCTATAAAGTGCTTTCTTTGATTTATGCACATGTTTAGGAAATTTTTCATCCTCAAATCTAAGAGGCTATTTAACATAAACTTCAAGGTCATTCAGAAAGATACTTTTAACATTCATCCGAAACAAATTGAATTTCCTATTACAAGTAAATGCTAATAATGTTTTAATTACTTCCAATTTAACTACAAGAGCAAAAGTTTCATCAAAATCCAAACCCTCTTCTTGAGTATATCCTCAAGCTACTAATCTAACTTTATTTCTAATAATATTTCTTATTTCATCTGATTTATTTCTAAATACTCATTTTATTCCAATAATAGTATAGTCTACAGGTCTAGGTACTTGTTCCTACATTTCTCTTAAACTAATTTAATTCTTCTTGCATAGTATATATCCAAAATTCATATTCATTAGTTTCATTTATATTTTTAGGTTTAATTTGTAAAATAAATGCATATTTTTTGCATATATTCAATCTAGATCTAGTATTACACCTTTAGAGATATCTCCAATAATTTGTTCTTGAAGGTAATTTGTCAGAATTCTTCTAACTGATACTAGTTCATCATATTTCTTTTTTTGTTCTTTTCCCTGATTATTTTTGAATACATTTTCTTTTAAGTTTATTTCATTTTCATGGTCTTCTTCTCTAGCTTCAAACGACTGTTCTAAATTTTCATCAAAATTCACATATTTGAAAATAATTCAGTGTCTCTGTTGTAGCTTGGAAGGATACAACAATTCTCTAGAGTAAATCAACTTAATATGGCACTTTGGGATGCTAAATATAGCTTGACTCATCATCACCTAGTAACAACATGATACCCAGCTCCCTATTTTATTGTCTAATGCCTTGAGGAAGGATATCCAAAATGGTACAATAGTGGTTGAATTCATTTAAAATATTATGTTTTCCTCTGAAATGGAATTTTGCATCCATTATTCACTTCAAAATTTAACCATTGTTTATTGCTTCAAGCAGGAATCTCGTTCCCTGGTCCGAGCTATGGTTTCCAGTGAAGCACTTCCCTTCCGGCAACTTGTGAGCAGGTTTCTTGCCAATGTCATGCACCAGTCGATCACGGAAATGCTACGATTGCACGACTCTAGAACACAGCATTTGATTGACAATGAACAAGGAGAGAAGTTTCCTGCTTCTCTTGGTCCGTCATCATCACATTCACTCTTGACCGTCCTTAGTGATCGTCGACTTAAAGTAATCTCACTCAAGGTAGTGAGATCCCTAAGAACCGATCCTCTACTGCTGCTCAGGTTCAGCTGGAGTTGTTTCGCAGTGCTCTTGTCTGCGACTGCTCTAGCATTGCACCACATTGCTATCTCCATCTCAGAGACATACAGTGCCCCATCATTGTCATCATCTACACCGAAGAGATATGCAGTCAGCATGTAGCCATATTTTGAAATCCACTTGTATTATTACTCAGCAGAAAGCCAGAAATACTTTCTTCTACATGCATGTATATATATGTGTGTATGTGTGTAATGCAGTTGAAAGAATGAGATGTTGCTGTTCAGTAGTTAATCTTGTGTGTATATTATGTATTTATTTGAAGATAACGTCATGCCAATAACATCTATGCATTCATTTGGTGTACAATCACCGACAGTTTTATATATGTTGGGTACTTGAAAAATTGATGTGAGCCTTTGATCATATTTCTATTTAGAGGAGGTTTGTGTATGTAAGAAATCTTGGAAAAAGAAAATTTTGAAAAAAAAAAATAGATTTTTAGGTATTTATGCATTCTAGACAATTTGAAAAAATTTTAAATTTTTTCATCACAACAAGTATAAATTTTTTTTGTCATTTTTCATCAATTGAGTCAAAAAAATTCTTGCAATTGGAAAAAATTTCATGTCTTTCCCAATCTCTCTCATTTATTACTAAATTTATGATTATAAGAAAAAAAAGAAATTATATTTAAAATATTAAAATATAAAAAATTAAAATTAATCTTTTAGAATTTTCATAACACACACAAATAATCTAAAAAAATTCTCGTTTCCTAATTCTTTTTCTTTTTCTTTTTTCTAAATTTTTTATTTTTAGATTTTCAATGTACACAAGCAAACTCTTAAATTCAAATCCAAGTATTCTTTGCAATTTAGCTGTAAAAATCTTATGCTATGTTGGTCATAGTTATCAATTGAGTTTAAAGGGGGGTTTATAAGAAATTATAGAAAATAATAAATTAAATTTTTACCATTTTTCTTCATTTCTCATTTTTTTCTAAAGACACAAATCCTCCTAAGTCTACTTGGTATGGTCAAATCCAGTCCTTAATTAGTTTAACATGAATTTAGGTCCTGTTGGGTTGCTGTTCAATGTAATTGTGTAAAATGGAATATCAGAATTATTTTACAAAGTTTTGATGCGTCAGACTTGGTACACTGATTTGATTATTGAGTTTTACATTTCTTAAATTCGCCATATTGATATATAATTCCATTTATTGAAATTATAAAAGAAAAATTTTGATTTAAATTTCAATATTCCATTAATATAAATGATACACCGCTTTCTTAAATTTGACATATTGATTTCACAATTTCATTATACCATAGTATAAACGATTTAATACGATACAACTTGACACAAATAGTACTCAAACTTGACGTTAATCAAAATTACATGACTTATTGACAATTCTAGTGTTTGCCCATCTTAAAGTATCAAAGAAAGACTAAAAATTAAAAAATAAATATCAGAGTTATTTTTTAGAACTATTGTAGACCGGTCATGCATGGGAAAGTTCTATCATTAGCCTTTTTTTTTTACATACACATGGATTTAGCTCATGAATGGAAAAATGCCAATTCAAACCATTTTTCATCAAGATTTCAAGTGCACTTTCAACTAATATAACTTAATTAACTAGGGTCTCATTTAGAGAGAACTCCAACTAGCTTCGGGAGTTGAATAAAGTTAAAGTTGGTATTAGTTTTGTAGATGGAATTTGAACTATATAGTAATTAAAGTAATAAAAGTTTATAAATTAAAGTCTGTATGGTAATAATGATATTGTGAGTGATTTTAGGAGTCGGCTAAAACGAGAAGGGCTAAGAGTAGTGGTATTCATAACTTTTTTCAAGATTTGTGTTCTATTCTAAAAATCACTATCATTATATCATTAAAAACATGTAGGACTTGGATGCCTCATTTTCTTTGATTTCAACATAAACACCCCATTAATAGGATGTGGGCACCAAGCCTATACCAATTGTTGAAAATTTCAAGATAAATGAAGATAGATCAACCCTTCAAGATCTTACACAACACAGAAGACTAGTAGGTCGCCTCATATATCTTACAATTACATGACCTAACATTGCTTTTTTTGTTTGATTTTTTGGTTAATTTACATAGGCACCAACTAAAAGTCATTTAAAGGAAGTTTTTCTAATTCTACCTTTTTTTTGAAAAAAGTGCACCTGAAAAAGGAATCGTTTGACAAAATAGCAATTCAATGTCATTAAAAGCTTATTGTGATGTAGATTGGACAAGTGTCTCCTTATAGAAAGATCGATTATATATGTTACTACATCTTTGTTGGTAATTCATTAAAGTCTGGTGCTTTAAAAATAAATTTGTCATTTCTCGCTCTTCAAATAAGGTAGAATATCACTTATTGACAAACTCATCCTATTATAGTTTACTGTGATAATGTTACTACTGTACATGTTGCAAGGAAACCTATTTTTCATGTAAGGACAAAACATATCAAGTTTGATTATTACTTTATTCAAGAAAAACTTTTAATAAAAACTACTCATTTATAATTTTCCAAGTTCACACATCAGCTAGCCCCTGTTCCCTGAACCAAGAGTTATTGACATATTTTCTCTAATTTTAGGGAGAATATGGTGTAGCATGCAATGTTTTCATTTATTGTTGAAGAGAATTGGAGACTTTGACCTTGTTTGTTAACGAAACTTTAACTTCAGTTTCAATTTTAATAACTGTGAAAAGTTAAAATTAAGAATAGTTTGTAAATAGTGTTAGAATCACATGATAAATTATAAGATAAAAGTTTGTGTATGAGAATTTACATGGTAATGACAATATATAAGAGTTTATGTAAAATTGAAGTTAGAGTTGAAACTAACCAAACAAACAAAGTCAAACCTAGATGTGCCCAATGATGTAAATATATATATTCTTCATCTTTTTTTGCAAGTCTCCACCACCTAAAGTCCATTTGTATATGTCAGAAATTTAAGAAATAGAAATTGAAAAAATGGAAAAAGAAATAGAAAATAGAAAAAAATTTAGAATTATTTGTGTAAATTTTGAAAAATTAATTTAAAAAAATTATAAATATTTTATATTTTAGCATTTCAAATATAATTCCATATATTCCATGTAACCCAAGTTTAACGATGATTAGAAAAGGCTAAGCAAGACATACGAAATTAAGTACGTTGTAATGAAATTTCCACTTAGAATTTTCCCTACCCAACAAGTAGAAAATGATATAAAAAATCTATACTTGTATTGATGAAAAAAAATAAAATATTTTCATATTTTCTAGAATGTACAAATACCAAAAAATTTAAAAAAAAAATTCTTTTTTCAAAATTTCAATGAACACAAACCCCTCAATTGGTGAGGGGAGATTTTCTTACCAATTGCTGAGCCTTCCTCCCAATAAATGCTATTCTAACACCTCCAACCTACCTCTGCATTAAAGTTCAGATGCTTCTCACCATCCACATCAATTCAATTTCAACCAATAGCCTTGATTAATTAAAGCTCTCTTACTTCAACTTCAAAAAGGCCCCTGTACATCTCCATGCATGACTTCACTATTGTCGGAATAAAATCAATAAAAAATTTTAAAATCAGGATTTATTGGAATTAAATCCAATATGTGTCAAATGGGTTAGTGATTTCAACAAGACTTAACCTTTGGAGAATACCAAAAACACAATCTAAAAAATCTTGAACATGGCAGGATTTGTACAGTTCAAAGATTAAATCTTAGTTGAAATGTTTCTTTTTTTGATATAAGACCCACACCTTCCTTCTCACTATGGATTCATTTGTGTATGTCAAAAATTTAAGAAATAAAAACGAAAATTAAAAATTAAAAAATAGAAAAAAAATTTAAAACTATTTGTGCGTGTTACAAAAATTTTGAAAAATTAATTTTAAAAAATTTATAAATATTCTATATTTTAACATTTTAAACATAATTTCATATTTTCCATATAACCATAAGTTTAATGATAATCGAAAGAAGTTGGGCAAGACACACGAGATTAAAGGAATACATCGTAATAAAATTTTCACCAACTACTAAAATATTCTGAATCCAACAAATAGGAAATGATAAAAAAAATTTATACTTATAATGATGAAAAAATTTAAACTTTTTCAACATTTTCTGGGATACACGAATACATGAAAATGTAAAAGTTTTTTCAAAATTTTTATTTTTCAAGATTTCACCGGGGGGGGGGGGGGGGGGGGGGGGGGGGGGGGGGGGGGGGGGGGGGGGGGGGGGGGGGGG
>JAMKPZ010005060.1:0-15985 GCA_024699675.1 Amphibolis antarctica | reverse complement strand
TGTAATGGGATTATGACTTGGATTGTTCTTGATTATAAAAGGTGATCATTTTAGCTGTTAATGTTCACTATGACACTTATTTTTGTCATGCTATTGTGGCTTCTGACCATTCGGATCTTTGGACCTGCTGCAGCTCTGCTTGTTTTGGTGATATAGGATTGCAAATGGCTGCTCAGCCTGCTCCTGCCTCCCCTCCCAGTCCACATGTGGTATAACGAAAGCTCATAATCTTCAAATTTTTTATTTTTGTGTCAAGTACCTGACACTCTACAACTGATTTTTCAGGTTGGAAATATTTTCGTTGAGCAGTACTACTCCATTCTCCACCACAAATCAGAAGAAGTTTACAAGTTCTATAAGGATTCAAGCATTCTTAGTCGACCTGGTCTAAATGGGGAAATGTCCTCTGTAACAACCATGCAAGTAAGATACGCAATTTGAGGGTACCAGTGTGACCATTCAATACATTAAGCTAGAAAATTACAAATCACCTTTACAGAAAGATAATATGCCTTCACAGCAGTTTTGTTGGTAATTGAACATTGGTTCTGGGATATGATTATACCAACATTTTATATGTATATTTTATCATCTGGTTCTGATTTTCTATTGCAAATATTTTGATGTATCAGATGGTTCTATACCATAATAAGTGTTGAAAGTAAATTCATTGACGATCCTCAATTACATGTCCATTGAAAAGTTTGTAACTTAGAATAACTAAAAATTTCATACTTTGAATACTCAGAAGCAGTATATGTACAAAAAGAGACATTGTAAAATAGATTGTGCAATAAAACACTGGGAAGATTGTAGTTGCGAAGAAATGATATGATACAACACTGGGAAGATTAACAATGCCACAAAAAAGGTCTTATATGAATTTAAAATCATATTTTAAGCTTTATCTTAGATGGTCGTCTTTCATTTTGGTCTTTACTTTGAAATTTATGGAACCTTTGGATGGGTTTGTCTCCTTCAGGCGATTGATGAGACAATAAGGTCTTTGGACTATGGAAGTTACAAATTTGTGATAAGTACCGTTGATGCACAGCATTCCTACAATGATGGTGTGATTGTTTTAGTAACCGGATGCCTGTCTGGAAAGGAGAACGGGACAACGCAAAAGTTTGCCCAGTCATTCTTTCTTGCTCCACAGGAAAATGGGGGATTCTTTGTCCTTAATGATGTGTTTAGGTATGTATCTGATAGTCAGCTTGTTGAAATTAATTATGCAGACAAAAATGCCACAACAGAAGTTGTGGATGTTCCAGTTGATTCGGTTCCAGGTGAGTATATAGTGGTTTTTTTTTAATATTTTATATTCTCTGTCAAAGAATTGCAACCCTATTTAACATCTTTCTCTGTGTGTTCAAGAGTCTTCTGAGGATCATATTAGCCACATACCAGATCCCATAACTGTGTTGCCTGAGGACAAACCCAAGATTGATGAAGAAATCAAGAACTTTATTGAAACTGACAGCCAAGCAGATGATGCTGGGGCTACAGTTAATGTTAGTGTTGCACCTGCAGACATGGAGGAGGTGGTAACTGCTGATCCTGTGGTTCAAGAAGATGCACCTAAGAAATCTTATGCATATATTGTGAGTTGTTGCTTCCTTGTTCACTGCTGTGTGTTTTGCAGATAACATTTCACAAATAGATGCTGATTATTCTATCAAAGAATTTGTTCATTTATACACATCATCAAAATCTTTGGTAGGTTAAAGTTGTCAAAGGAAGCAGCACAAGTACTCTTTCTACACCTGTTGCTAAGGCCAAAGTAGCAAGAGTAGAAACTGAAAAACAAGTAGCTGCGTCAGCAGCAGTTTCTCCATCTGAAACCTCAGTTCCCAATGGCAACAGTGCCCCTGAGAACGGTAATCCTCCTGAAGAAGGTGAACTTCTTTCTGCATATGAATTTGCCCTTTTGGCATTTACCTCTAATTATTCAAGCTTCAGTCTGGTCTTTTTTCTGCAATTACATTTCTTGTTTCATTTCTGTGCTTGCAGTAGAGGGTTACTCTATATATGTCTCTAACCTGCCTTGGAATGCAACACCTTCCCAGTTGGAGGCAGAATTCCAGAAATTTGGGCGTATAAAGCCTGGTGGTGTCCAAGTTAGGAACCATAAGGTCCTTTACGTAGTGTTGGTTTTCCGTTGGTTAAACAAATTTGTGTCATCCTTACTAATGTTTGTATATGACTGTGCATGTTTTTCTTGCAGCTAAATGTTTATTGTTTTGGTTTTGTTGAATTCGAGTCATTGAGTTCCATGCAATCAGCACTTGAGGTAGGCATACTTGAAACTTTGTTGATAATACTTGTGTACCAGTCTCAGTTGTTCATCAGTCATGACCTAATTTTTTGTTTTTATCGACCGAATTTAAATTATTTTTCATAATTCAGGTAGCGAGTCTGTGTAAATTGTTTAAATTAGTTGTGTTATTCTTGTTAATCATCCAGTATTTAAATGGTATGCTTTTACTAGCTTTTGTACCATAAATGGTGTGCAAAATTTGCCGCAAAATCACATAGAAGTTTTTTTTTAGAAATTCTGTTGTACAATTTTGTTTAGTTCTTTGACAGCTGGAAATGAATTCTGACTCTTATGCACTAACAGTTTTGAGTTGGCCGGATTCTGTTTTTCCTCCTTTCAGCAAATATTGAAGGTTGTTATATATCAAATATTAATTGGACTTTTTTGTAATCATTGTTTATGAACTGTTATCCTATTGTTTTGTCCTTGCTCCATAAACTTTTTTATCAGGTACAACTTTCCTCATTTTACATAAAATGTTGCTGCCCATTTAATTATCATTCATCTGCTCATATAATTGAACCAACATCAGTGAACCACCTTTGGAGCCAATCAAGAACCTGTTTAGTGTTTGTGCTAAGGATATCAAGGGAAAGGATTATGAAATCAAAAGGAGATTAAACCATATGCAAAAGTTTTTTTCTTTCAAATTTCATTTTAATGGATGGAAAAGGATTTTGTTAGGTTTATTCTGAAATCAATGAAATTTATTTTCCAACGGAACACAATGATTTGAAGAGAATAACTTGGTTTTTGTGAGGTGTTTTTTGCTTGTTTGATGCTTTGCATCCAGTGCTCGTTTAGTTCTAGGTTCATTAAAAACATATTTGGAAGCCAATCTTGGTTGTGGTTGTTTCCTGTCCTTGAAACATTGCGTGAAGGTATTTGTCTTCTATATGAGGAGCATTGTGAGGTGCACACGTTCTTGTGATGTTTGTTTTGATGTAGCAAGAATCTCCTGTGCTAATCTTGTTTCTTAAATTTCAGGTACCATCCATTGTAATGGGAGGACGTCAACTTTTGGTCGAGGAAAAGAGAACCAGAACGCGAGGCAAGTTAATCTCCTCTTTTCCTCTAAACGAGGCATACATGATATTGCTTATTTTCTTCTTGCATATCTATCCTTGCTTTGGATTTATCTTCATTTTTGTATACTTGGACGCTTACCAACAAATTCTCAAGCTTAGAAGTTCAATTCTCATTACAGTTAGCAACAGCAACGGCAACGGCAATCCTAGTGGAAGGGGCCGATTTCCGCCGGCAAGGGGTGGGTTTCGGAATGACTACAGGGGGCGCGGAGGATTTGGCGGAGGGCAGGGAGGATACGGCAGGATTGAATTCCGGAGCAGGGGTGAGTTTTCGAACAGGGGTCGCGTCCCGCCTGCCCGAGCCGGTGAAGCTTATCATCGTGTTGGACGCCCTGATATGGTGAACCCTGGAGGGGTTTCTGTTTGATGGAATTATTATTATTTGTAGGGTAGAATGGTGACGATGTATGATATTTGCAAGAATCTAGATCGGTAGGGAGGGTTTTTTCCACGGGGAATGCTAATTTAGGAGGACGAACCATCGGTACAGATTCATTTTTTTGACTAGCAGAGGTTGACGTTGTTTTTGTTGGGACGATGTTTGATTTGTTCACCTTCTCTTTACTGCTGTAACCGCAAAAATGAGGTATAGATTATGTGAATTGAAGTAAATGGGAATACGTAAGAAGTAGCAAACATTTGATTATTCATACCAAAACAAACAAAGCTGGTGGTCAACGCCACACCACGCTGTGATTTTGTACAAACCAGCGATGGCTCATCGGCCGGATCTCTGCAAGTTTGCAACGAAGTTAGAGGCAGCCAAGGCGGCTGGCCCACCAACGACGCAGAGCAAGGCCACAACAAGCTGCAAGGCCACCTGCCACGGGTAGTCCTCGGGCACAGCAAACACAAACGCAGGGCCCAGCAATAGCAGAGCAACGCTCAAGCCCAGCAACGTGCTCGGCGTGGATGTGTCGCTGGCCGCCGACAACACCCCAAGCTCCTCCGCCTTGGACAGGAGGCCTAACCTCTCCACGGTCGACAGTGATAGCCCAAAGCTCTCCGCTGCGGACAGTAGTCCTGCTTTCTCTGCTTTTGTCAGTAGCCTGAGCTTCTCGACGTTGGACAGGAGCATTACTGGTTGCTCACCGTTGCTCATCTCCCGGGGGCCAGACTCTCCCAAAGGGTACACTGCTGTTCCCTGCATCGAGAGAGAACCAAGGGAGAAAGAGATTCAATCTGAACTAAATGTGATTATGAACGAATCGAGCTAATTGTTTTAGTTCTGTCCACCACAAAGTTCAAAAGTATCTGATTTAAACGTGGGTGCTTGTGAACACGCCAACTTGCCGAGGGTGTCATGCTGTTAATTTCTTTTCAATGATGCAACTAGAAAATTTCTAAACGAATCCAAGCAACTGGGATTGATATATGTTAACTGGATTTTCCAAAAGCCATAGTAAATCGGCACTTTGAAGAATAAGTTCAGAAAATTAGGCAAGGATAAGAAAACCAACTGCTAAATTGATTGGTGGAAAAAAGTTTCTTAAATTTGGTCATCTGTTGAACGTTTCTTTTCGAGAGAGATCATCTATTGCAAACAAAAACAAAAAAAATCTGATAAGAATTTGTGTTGAACTAAAGTTGAAGTTGAATTAATAAATATGACCTTTGTCTGAACATTCTCCTTGGTACCTTGCATGATATTTTCTTTGGTCAAAGATGGAAAAAGGGTTTGTCATATATATCTTCAGCCCTGGGACTTGACCATCATCTAAAATGTAAAGAAACAATCTTCAAGTAATTCTTGATGTGGTTATTAAAATATTTTTCTAAGCATGGCCGATTGGCCATGGATTCGTTCTTTCTCCACAAAAGTGATTAATTTGGATCGGTAACATTCAGGCTAGCTCATTTTGAAATTCCACTGATAACATTGGTTTATTGCATTAACACCTGAAACTCTAAACCCTACTAAGGAAAACATAATGCTCTCCCTCTGAGTACAAGAAAACAAATGGAAAATCCAATTGATTCATGGTGTTTCACTTGGCCAAGACTGTTTCACGCCCATTAGTGAAGCTAATTGCATCCCAACAACAACAACATTAGAATCAGGAAATTCTATAAAAGGCTTCTGACCTTCCTGGTAGCCATGGCCCTTGTTGAAGTTCTTGGAGCAGCCATAGACTTGATGAGGAGAAGAGGAAGAGGAGGAAGAGGGAGGGGGAGTAAGGGGGCCGGTTTCGAGAACAGTGGACCCCAGCTTCGGCAGAGTCGCGTGGCCTCCATGGGGGCGGCTCCGGCTCTCCTCTCCTTCCTCCAGAGACCCACACAAAAATGGAAACGCGGTACGGTGGAGAACCGATATGGACGATGGGTGTGGTGTCCGCCACGTGTCTATTTTTTATTGGTTCAATCAACTCTCTGGATATGCTCACAGCCTCGCTAGCCGAAGGTGAGCTACTCTTTTTTTTAAAAAAAAGATTTTAGGTTCGTATCCGAAAAAAAGAAAATTACGTACTTTACGAAAATTTTAAAAAATTGTATATAAATATAAATAATATTTTTAAATAAATTTAAAATTCCAAATAAAATATTTTTTATTCGAATTTAAAAATATAATTAAATTTTAAAAAAAATTATCGTGCAAGTACTACAATGATTCAGAAAGTTCACAAAAATTATAATATATATGGAGATTCAGAAATTATTTATTTCACAAAAAAACTAGGTCTGGCCCGGCTCAGTCAAGCCCAGCCCAGCCCAGCCAATTTCAAATCGTTATTAGAAAAAAACCCATTTCCCTCGATCTCAGTGAAGACCACGAGGGCGTAAACCCTAAGCGATTTCGCAGCAGAAGCGAGTGCTCGAACGAGTTCCCAATGGCGAAGCCTTCGGTGTCCCTCGAACCGGTGAAGGAATTCTGGAACTCCCAAGTCCAGGACGAAGAGAAATGGGCAATCAACTCGGTATCATCTCTCTTTCTCTCTATCTTGTTGCCTTTTTCTCTGCAAACTATTCTCGCGATGGGAGGATAAGCGATGTGTGTCAATGAGGATTCGAGAAGATGCGAAACAAAACTGTGAAAACATACTTTTTTTCTCGACTATCTCGTCATCTTCAGCTTTTTCTGAAAGAGGAGAAAGCAACGGAACGGAGGAAGGATGAATCGAAACGCCAGTGGAAAGAAAATTGTTGAGAAGCTGGAGGTTTTATATGGAATTGTTGTGACTTCGTCTGATTTGTTTTTGAAAAAGAAATTACGTGTGATGTGTCGTCTCTCGGGGAATTGAAATTTTGGATCATCGGGAAAAAGGAGATTCCTGTCGATCGGCAGATTTACAAACTGTGGCATTTCTTTAGGTGTCTTACCCTGATCTGATTTGTCTGTAGTTGTGGCAAGGAAGATAAATGTGCTTTACTTCTAGCCGAGCTGTTCCACTTCCTTCCTTGCCTTTTGTTTGCCTCAGTCCATTCTCCATTACCTGTATCTCCCATGATGATTCCTACGGGAATCTTGGCTAGTGACTCGCGTTTTCTGTAAAATATATCCAAAATTTTCAATGTTGCTTTATTATTTCACCGACCCTTGCCTGTAGATTTTTTTCTCCCTACCCTTTCCACAAGCCAAGCATCTCATGATCCCCCTCCCACTATGTCTACGAATTGGGTTTTGTTTAGCAAAATCTACATATTAAGTGATCTCACTTTTTTTTTAAGTCAACATGATTTTCGAAGGGAGAAAATCTCTTTGTATTTCTTCTTCTAACAATTACAGTAAAAATCTTTACTCTTATTATATCGATTGATAAACCATATATGTTTTATATTAAAAATCTTTTATATTAAAAATCTTTGTAAATCTTATTCTCAAACAAAGCCTCAATCCTTCTCTCCACCTGTGTACCCTCTCGACGAATACCCTTTTTTTTAAATGGCCCACTCTATAGATAGATTATCATAGGCCTTATTTTCCCTTTGGATTTGTGACATTAAGATTTCTTTTAGTAACAATCTTTTAACTTCAATTTTATATAAATTTTTATGTATTATTATTACTACATAAATTCTTATGCTTAAGTTTTTATCTTACAGTTCATTATCACATTCAACTCTGTTTGATAACGAGAGTTATTAGTTCTTAATTTTTCACAGTATTCAAAATTGAAACATCTCATTATCAAACGTATTTTACAACTAACCAGCATTCCAAACTTTGATCCTATTACTTGAGGCCATCCATCTTTAAGATTCATGTTAACAAATGTTTACGAATAGCTATCTATTTTATGTTAACCCTCCCCTGTCGAATCAGCCACGAAGCAAAGAACCTCCACGGTAAAAAAATTACTTCAAAATATTATTTTAAGATAAAGTGTACTTCACAAATTCATGTGAATATATGTGCTTTCGTCGATATATATATATACACACACACATGGGAAAAGTGGAAACTATTCCACAGTCGTCGATTGTGACATATCTCTTGTTCTGCTTGATGTTTATATATGGTCAATACTTTTTTGTAGTATGCTTGCAATTTTGCTGAGTTACCATGTTTCCTTCTGTCACTTATGCACGTGCGCATGCGAGCCGGCAAATAACAGCCGTCATTGGATTTGAAGTAATCTGATTGATGCTCTTTGTTGCTTTACAGAAGATTCTCCGTGCCCTGGGTATTTTTGCTGGTTCGATAGTGCTGTTCCGCAATTTTGGTGATCTAATGGCTGTATAAAAGGATCTTTGCTGTCGATAAGTGCGTCTGCCCTCTGGATAGCCAAAACGTGCTTTCAATTGCTATAGGTTTGGTTATTGACTTCAACGTTTTCTTTGCCAGCTAATTGTTGCGAACATCTCTGTTGGTGATTTTGATTTCTTGAAATTCACCTTATGCCCTGCCGTGTGCAATTATTTCCTCGTTCTCGAACAGGATTGTGTTCTACCGTTGCCACCTTTAATGCTTGTTTTTGGTTAGCGTGGCATTTGTCACTGAAGTAAGCACTTGTTTTGTATTGTTTTGATATTTTGGTCTGCCATTTGTTAAAGTTTCAAATTCGGTTTCATTGACTGCATGTTGCTTTTCTGAATGCATCATTTTTTTGATATTGATATTGGTTTTGTTTGGTCCTAAAACATTATTATCTTCTTTTGCTTATAAGAGAAGTAGGGTTCAACTGTTCTATTGTTTGCTTACAAGGTCCTATTGTTATTCAATGCCAAACGTCTCACCTTCTGTTCTAATATGGACGACATTCATAATGTTAACAACATGAACTGTACGTTTAATTCTAAAAGGAAATAATGGAAATGGTAAGGGAGGAAATGTATGAATCTACGTTTTCTTTTATATTCGAAATAAGGTTGCTTTGGCATAATGATGATTAAATTAAGATAATCGCCCAACTATGAGTTCCGCTGTTAGGCAGAAGGGCGTAGAAGTTTTCCCAACTCAGAAATGTGTTGGAAACCTGTGTTTCGTTTGTTAGCAGTTTTTTCAATTTTGATAATAAAAAGTATTTTTTTATCAAATAAAAAGAAATATATGTATTTTTTGAAAATAGGATGAAGTTATCTTAAGTTAAAAGTGATTTTTAATTATAATGAAAGTTGTATCAAACGAAACTAGAATCGTTTTACGTGAAAATGCACCATTGTGGTTCATTACCCTACGACCAAAAAAATAAGGCAAAGCTTTGCATTTTGTTCGATCATGACTTGTGGCAAACCTATGGTAGAAGATCGCAAGTTCAAGATTTTATTATTATTACACAGACTAGATAAATAAATAAGACCTTGTATTGGAAACCATGATTTTAGCGCGAGGATCTTCCCCTATACCAAAAATGGAGAAATGCAGCGTACCACCTATGTGTTTTGACTCCATAAAGATCTGAACCTAGAAAAGAAGAGCATCAAGGGAACGAAACGACAGTACCGGAAAATTTTGTATAATATATGCATACCCAAATACGTGAATGATACGCAGAGGGGCACAGATCTATGAAAAAAACCATCGTACATCCAAACGATTCAACGTTGACTTTTCTCATGATGTATGTAGCAGGAAAGGATACTTGGAATTTTTATAATCGATATCTTTTCTCAAAACTTAGTAAAAAAATTTAACTGCATTATCTTGTTGATACCTTAGACATATCACACCAACATAAAATCCATTTCGAATTCCACGAAATGCATATACTTGTGTCAGCTTCAAAAAGCCGTATACATCGGAGGGCTGGTAGCAGCTTATGGCAGGGTAGGGGCAGCTAAGCAGCCAATATTTCTCAAATTTACCTAGCAGGGAACCCTCCAAAGAAAACCAACCATTCCATCATATGTGCTTTTTTTTTTATGAGACAAAAGGGAATGGACTTCAGTTTGCTAATGCTCGAGCAGGAGAAAGCAACGGACCGATTCAACCTGCAGACAAAAATTTCCCCAGTTATTTTCGTGACAGATTATTATTTCATATGAAAGTAGGTTCTCACTAAAAAACCCACGAAAAAACATCATTAGATACCCATTGCATAGTGCATCCATCCATTTAGACCAAACCCATTCAGATCAAGTCAAACTCGACACATTTAATAAAATGGTGCGAGAAACCCAACCAATTTAATTGTGGGTATGACGTAAACCGCCGGCATGTTTACAGGCAAATCAAACCAAGTCGAGTTGGGTGAATATGACAAACATGTTCAATTTACCATTTAAAGATATTTTAGTCACTTAATACAATATTTAGTCTAAAAGTACAAAAGGGCATATTGGTGTATTGATATATATTCACCCTTTTCTTCTCAAAAAAATGGGAGGTGCTTCCTCCTTTTCTTTTTCTGTCCCTGGATGTATCTTATTATCAGTTAATAGCATTCACACTTTTTCTACTAAAAACAGGCAGGAAGGACAAAGCACGCTGTTTCTTTTAGCTTATTCATGTTGTGAGGAAATCAATAGGGAGAAGAAACCAACCTTTTTGGATGAATAATAAATCAAATTGATATTTTTTAAGCAGAAAAAAACCAACTTGATATAGCTGAAAAAGAAAGAATAGGAATTATTTGAAGAATGAATACAATTGTCTGATTTGTCAGCCCCCAGTATCTGTAGACAAAACAATACGAGGGGACTGGGAAAGCATTTCCATCAAAGGAAAAGCACAATTTGCAAGCAATCACAACTAGATTGCAGTTGTGTTTATTGGAGACCAAGATAGACATCAACTTATTATTGTAGGAACATTTAATAATATGAACGAGACTCCATATTTTCACTGGCATCGCCCAATTGTTGTCAGCTCCACATGTGCATGGACATGTATATATATATGTTCATGGTAGAGTATCATATTATGTTCAATGGCCATTACGAACCTACCCAAGATTTTCCCCAAAAGGCTACACTTCCCATCAGTTACTCCCTTCTCCTAGCCCAACCTCAACTGCCCTCCCTATCACCACCCCCCACTTTCACGTGACCCCCTCCCTCGTGTATCTTACGGTTGCCCCCTGCTATGTGCTTCCAGTCGCCATGCCTCCCCCCTGTAGCAATACTGCTTCCAACCTGTGCCTTGTAAAGAAGGATATCTAGATGTCACTTTGAGTGTTCTGAACACAACTCACCTTTGTACAATTTCAACTTTTCACTATCAGAAGTTAGTTATGGAATAGATAATAGCCTGCCAAATATCATTGATAGGCATTGCTTCCATGGCAGTGATACACGTAATGATTGTTATTAATTATTCTCTCATCAAAGAAACAGAAAAAAAATGTTGAAATATATGAAAATGAAAGTTGTGGTCAAAATAAATGGAAAGTTTCATTATATATTAGTCCCTACAACACTGATTTGAGACTATCAAAACACTCCCCCTTGTGACCTATCTTATGGCTACAGGTATCATTTTCCTATTTTTGATTGAGTTGATGTGCATGAATCTATCCTGATACCATATAAAATTTCAAGCCAAAATCAATTGTCATTAAATGAAAGGATTCATCGTATATTAATCTCAAATTTAAACCCCGCATTACCAATGTAAGACTATTGCAGCAAAAGTTACAAGGAAACGTGAAATTTCTAAATGAACGCATGCAAATAGATCCTTCTAGAGTTGCAAGAAAGATCCAGAATCAAGAAGAAACTACAAGAAAAATAGATATCAGAAAGAATTAAATAAAGACAAGAAAAATAAAACAAATTTTTTGATAATTCAAAACAAATAGCAAAAAGTGATAATGTTCATGGTTAGTTGGGCAACACTAGTAATGAAATGTACATAAAACTTACATTTTCCATGGAAAGGATTCACTAAACCATTAATATGGTGTTGGTGAACGCATTCGAGGTTGAATTTGTTTGAGCCACTGGACAACATTCTTCATTGTAGGTCTTGTAGATAAAGATTCGTCAGTGCAAGTGATACCCAAGTGTAGGATGCGTACCAATTCATCACGTGGACCTTCATCCCAAAGCCCCTCCATGAAAAATTCTTGTGCACGGCCTTTTCTTATCAACATTTGAGCCCAAGCTACAATGTTGAAACCATTACCATAAGGAGAGAAGGAAGGATCTAAGGCCTTCTTATTTGAAATCAGCTCCAACAGCACAACACCATAACTATATACATCAGCCTTATCAGAAACACGACAGGTCATTGCATACTCAGGTGCAACATAGCCAAAAGTTCCAGCAACACCTGTGGTGGCATGCGTTTCAGAGTTCCCAAGAAGTCTAGCTAATCCAAAATCTGAGAGATATGCATTATATTCATTATCTAGCAAAATATTGCTTGGCTTCACATCTCGATGAAGGATACGAGGAACACAGTGATCATGCAGATAAGCAAGCGCACAGGCTACATTTAAAGCAATCTTGTGAAGCATCCTCCATTTAACACGTTTCTTGGACCTGTCCTGTATAAACCTTTCAAGATTACCTCGAGGAAGGTAATTATATATTAGAAACATCTCAGTTTCGCTACAATGAAATCCAATAAGAGTCACAAGATTCTGATGACGCAATCTCCCAAGTGTCTTCACTTCTGCACGAAATTGTGGGTCACCTTGGATTCTACCCACACAGAGCCTCTTAACGGCAACCAAAACACCAGGTGCAATCTCTGCTTTGTAAGTGGCACCAAAGCCTCCACTTCCAATGCAGTTCGATGCATTAAAGCCCCCAGTAGATCGTACAACACTTTCATAGGTCACAGGGACTCCAATATCGGTGAAAATGGTGACCTCCTTCCTTCCAGATGCCTGAACTGTAGATATTGGAGCACATTTCCTGGTGTATATATAGATAAATATTAGAGCTAAAAGAACAGACACAATGGCTGTTGCAGAAGCTATGGAAGCAATTTCGATAGCGTTAAATCTAGCAGAGCCATTTTTGGAAGATGAGTTCACAGGTAGAGATGCACTATCAGACATAGATCCCCCGTCAAGGCCGCGCATATCTGCTGGTGGACCGGATAGAGAAACTAGAGGTCACGAATCAAGCCTTGGATTCCCAATGGCAGTCTCACGTTACACTGTGATGCCACCCAAATGTATTGGCCGGGATATCACCACTGAACCGGTTAAACCAAAGCCCGACAGCTCTCAGCTGTGCCCAAACCTCGATGGAAGTGCTCCCAACAACTCATATCCCTGGAGATCAACCACCTCCAACTCCTCAAGCCCAAAGGCTTCCTCCTGTCCTGAACCCCATCCTCAGAACCATGAAACGGCAAGGCCAGAATCCTCAACTCCTTAACCCCTCAGATCGCCCGCGAAATCCTCTCACCTCCAGATCGGAGCTAACGACCATCCCGGAACGGATCCGACAGAGGGAGCCGGCAGGCGTAAGAGCCACCCCTCCCCACGCCAGAGATATTCAGCGCCGAAACCCTAGATTCGGAGAATCAAGTTACCTCCCGCCACGAGCACCGGTTGGAGGCAGGATCGTCCGTCGATCCGGATCGGAGGTGATGGCGCCCTTGAAACGCGGCAAAGCTACCGAAACCCCGGATCCCGCTCCGCTGAACAGAGACGCTCGTGGAAGGCGAAGAGTAGGCTGAGGACCAGCGCTTTCGATAGACGGCGGCGTTGCCCCTTCTCCACCGGAGAGAATTGAGCACTCCGAGGAACCGCCGGAACACAAACCCTAGGCGGTTTAGTAGTGGAAGAAGCGTGGGAAAAAGAGGCGGATTGCTGGAGAAGAAAAGAGAGACACGTCTTGTGACTTGTATGCTCCGCTGCCGATACCTGTTGGACTTCTATGCTTCTTCCGGTCTCTTTTTTTTTTTTCTTTTTCTTATTTTATCACACATGAGTAAAGGAAACGTATAAAATTGTTTTTTTGGGCACAACTGTTCAAATTGATAAATTATTTTGGTTTAAAAATTATTTCTCAAATTTTAATTTAACTGTATATAAATTTTAATATATTATTATTATAATATAAATTTTTATTATATTAATTATTATATAATTTTAACTTTATTTATTTTACAATTCTACGGCTCTGTTTGTCGAGAGGGAAGGTACGGTGCAATGCAGTGGTGTAATTTCTTGCCATATGCACGAATCCCGAGGAGAATAGTGAAAAAAAATACCAGACTTTTTTCCTTGCGGACATGAGGAGTATATTTTATACATGAGTTCCAATTTTACCCTTATATTATTATTTACTTAATAATAAATACCATAAAAGTTGAGATACTTTTAAACTTTCGTATTAATTACTGTAGTAAAAGAAATTATTATAATTATTATTTATTTATCTTATTTATTATAGCTATTATGTATAAGTAACATCGTAAAAAAATTATCTCACCTAATTATCAAATAAAGTCTGAGATAGAGTTTGAGAACCAAACACAACCTTAATTCCAATTTTATTTAATTCTCAAAGTTAACTTAAGTTTTTTTTGAATTGTACTATTAAATTTTTAATGTTATCGAAATATTATTTATAACAATAAGTCCGTGAAAATATATAAAATGATTGCACTTAATTTTCTCATCGTTCAGGACTTTTTGCTTTAATTGCAAAAAAGAATTAAACAAATCAAATTTTGTGCAATACCGAAAATGTCCTTGTGTATATCTGAAGTTTACTACTTATAGTTTAAATATTTAAAGACTTGTCAATTGTGCCGTGGCCCGGCACGACACGATTTCTGTGTCGGTACGGTCTACACCATCAATGGGTTAGCCCAAGTACGGTCTGTGGTACGAAAAAATACTATTTGTACCGGTCAATGACGCGAGTTTGACCAATACGATTCTTCTTGAGACTTGGCATTGCGACCTAACGGTCGACCCAAGAACCCGGTAGCCGATCCAAGAACCGACGGCCCGTCTCCCCTAACCCCCGCTAGCCACACGACTAGTTCACCGGTTCACGATTCACCCCCTCCCACCCACACGACCGTTCAACCTGCAGGCCGGTGGGCCCTGTCGACACGCACGGCCTTCCGCAGCCTCCGCCCTTCCGGCCTTCCCCCTCAAGCAAGACTCGACACTATGAGTCGACTTTCGACTCGCACGGCCTTCCGCAGCCTCTGCCCTTCCGGCCTTCCCCCTCGGGCGAGAAGGCAGGACTCAACACTATGAGCCGGCTTCCAACCCGATGACCTGGCAACCAACCCAATGACCCGGCTGTCGACCCAGGCCACCATCCCGTCAGCCCGTGCATACGACCGTTAAAGTGTTCAACCATCAATATTTAAACTTAATTCATGAAGTATTCAACATTTCAACATAAATGAGACAATTAGACAACAATCAATAATGTATATAATTAAATTAAATTTTTATTTATTAATGATTACATATTTTATATTTACATTATTACAAATTTACAATTACATTTAAACAAATTTTACAACAAAATTAAATTACATTTTAAAAAAAACTACAAATTGAAAAATAAAAATAAAAATGTTTTAATTATGAAATATTTAAGTTTGTAAGTTGGTCAATAAATTCTTCAACTTCACGGAATGCAGCAAGCTCTCAATCTTTTACACACATTAATGCTTCTATTATATCTTCTTTAAGCTTGCATCTTCGGTCATCAAGTACGTTGCCACTCATACTGAAAACATGTTCACAAGCTACTGAAGACACTGGAATTGTTAATAAATCTTTTGTCATTATTGATAATATTGGAAAAATTAGTGATTGTTGCCTCCACCAATTTAAAACATCAAACGTATTTAAGTTAAAATGTTGAATAAATAATAATGATTGGTGATTTGTTGCATTAAAAGTAATTAATTCTTGTCTAGATAGTATAAGATTATAATTATATGATGATGATGTTGGAATATCTTCGTCAAATATTGGATCTTGTAAAAATGCCCAAGAATCATTGAAAGATGGTCTAACATTTGATTCTGGTATTGTAGACATTGGTGGAGGAGAATATTCTATTCTTAATCCATATCTTTGTGTGTATAAATCAAACATTTAATTTAACTATTTTTCTATTGTACTAACATTTAATCCTAAATCTACACCTAAACTCATTTGTATTCCCCTAATTAATTTACTAACATATTTTATTTTACACCTAGGATCTAAGCATGCACTCAAAATATATAATGTAGGGATTTCATTCCAATATTTTAAAA
>JAMKPZ010005059.1:0-17110 GCA_024699675.1 Amphibolis antarctica | reverse complement strand
CCTTAACAACACGATCCTCCCGAAGGGAGGACATTGGGACGAGATTAGCGTGGCAACCTATCTCGCGACTTTCGTGGTGATAACGGGTTGTCAAGTGAATTGGGTGGCGGCAGTTCGGCGCCAGATGTGCGGCATGATCATCCTGGTCCAACGGCCTCCCAACTAGTTGCTGTTCAGGGAGGCGATGGTGGAACTGGCCAACTTCCTTTGCATTTCAACCGGGGGCCGGCAGAAGGTCCCGCTCCAAACCTGACCCATTACGTCGGTCGATCTGGGTTGGTACAAGAGGCTTGCCTCGAAGCGGACCAGCTCATCGTCCGGCGGGCAGTCGATCGAGAGTCGGCCCACTACTTCTTCCCGGCAGGTCTTCTTCGGACCTGGATCTCTTCGACTGCTTGCATACAGTGGTGGAGCATCTCAATGCTCAGGATGAAGTTCTCATTTGGCTAATAAACCACGAGGACCGGTTGATCCACTTGGTGGAGGGGATGGAGCGCCGGGAGGCAGCACGGGAGCAGCGGAGGCAGGAACGTCAGGCATTTGACCCTCGGAGGTTTGAGCCCCGGAGGTTCGACCCCCAGAGGACTTCTGACAAGGAATAGCCTTATGTATCTGCTTGTACTTTGAATCATAAATAACATCAGCTTTGTTTTAATGAAATTTTCGCCTTGACTATTTCTTCAAGAATTTGTGTGTGTGGGTGAGATGTGGAGTGATGACACGTAGAGAGCGTTTCTACCATGGTGTGAATCTGGGAGCCAGCTATCGAGTTTTCTTACCAGTTAGCCGGCGGCGGGCCGGCTGGCCACCTAATCCATACATCTAAGTATGGGTTTCAGGGAGCCAATTGCCAGGTCTTTTTGGCGGATTGCCGGCGGCGGGTCTGCTGGCCACCCGATCCATATGTCTAAGTATGGGTGTCAGGGAGCCGGTTGCCGGGTCTTCTTACCAGATTGCCAGTTGTGGGCCGGCTGGCCACCCGATCCATACGTCTAAGTATGGGTTTCGGGGAGCCGGTTGCCAAGTCTTTTTGCCAGATTGTCGAAGGTGGGCTGGCTGGCTGGCCACCCGATCCATACGTCTAAGTATGGGTTTCAGGGAGCCGATTGCTGGGTCTTCTTACCGGATTGCCGGCGATGGGCCAGCAGGCCACCCGATCCAATCGTGTTATCTGGACCTGTAGGGGAATGAAAGGTGTCTCACCTCACGTCAAGAGACAACCGCTGGACATTCACGCATGTGAGTTTGGAAATGTGGTTTCCTTGTCTAGCGGAAGTGACCCTCAGGCGACAAAGATGGGTCGAGAGGAGAGATCCGAGAGCTGTCCTTCTGCCCATAGTTATGCTGATTCTTCCTCACGAGTTCACTCTGGGGTTGTAGAAATAGCAGATAGAGTTGTGCGGGTTTCAGAAATGTGGGCATCGGAACCTGGGGGTGGAAGCGACTTTTAGCGGGATGCCAAGCCCAATGTTGATGACTTAGCTGGGATGTCAAGCCCTAGGATAAGAGAAAGGAAAGGAGAAGTGGGTGTCGAAAAATGGGTTCTGGCACCTGGTTATATTGGCCTCATCCTGAAAGCTTTCCAAGGTGTCAGGAGGGATAACTTTATCCCTTCTGGTAAAACAAATGAAGATTGAACACTGCAGGGTTTCATGTCGGATCTGGTGGTGAACGGGGGAGAGAAAGACACGAAGGTCACCCTTACGGACCTCTCAGCAGAAGGACTAAAGATCAGGTGAGGCAGCCGGCTAGGCCGCCGGACTGATTGTGGTAGTTTTCCATTTTTAGAGCCGAAGAGAGGTCGGGAATGCCCGGGCTGTCTAGGGGTGCCTAACACCTTCCCCAATAGTACCCTGAGCCCCGTATCCAGTTCTCTCATGTTACATGATTTTACATGATTCCCGTGGTTTTATCGTTACGACGGTGGAAGGACACTTTCCCATCTAGTTTTCCTTATTTTCTACCCAAAAATAATGTGGCAACTCCGTTCAATGAGCCATCCACCCCACATGGTGATGCGCTCACACAAACACCTTTCAATTCTCTGTACCTCAGCCCATCCGCCAGCCGGGCTGGTGGAAACCCATGGGCTTCCGGGTGATAGCCGGATGAAAGAGAGGGTATAGCCGCTAACAAATGGATGGGTGTCGGCCCCCACACATCTGTGTGAACTAGATCTAGCTTACTCAGCTTTGGACTTTGTGCTACCCTTGAGAAGCTAACTCTCTTCTGCTTCCCTAAGATGCAGCTCTCACTACTCTCTAGGCAGACTTCCTTTAGTTCTGGAATTCTTCCACTGACTACCAGCACCTTCAGTCATTTCTCACCCTTGTGTCCCAGCCGGTAGTGCCACTGCTTGAACACTTCTGTTGCGGCTACCACCATTGTCATCTGGCCTTCCACCTCACCTCCCATGAGGTACAGAGTTCCGATCCTCTGGCTGAATGCAACCACCTAGATGCCCTTGGTCACTTTCCACCTGTCGCTTCCAGAGCCGACGTGGCGACCCTCCTCGTTAAGCTGGCTAACGAAAATTAGGTTCTTGGCCAAGTTAGGGATGTACCTCACCTCCTAGAGTCTCCACAGTCCCTGTTTCGTTTGGATTCAAACTTCACCTCATTCAAGAACTTCCAAACTCGTATTATTGGCCAAATATACCTTCAGTACTGGCATCTCTCGGTAGTTCTACAACAGCTCCTTCTGGTACGTCGTATGAAACAATGCACTCGAGTCCATCACCCATGTGTCAATCGAACTATCGACACAACAAATCAATGTGTCTCCTACATCGTCTGCTAGTGCATTCACACCGACTCCCCTAGCAGCTACCGGATCCGCCCTCTTCGATTCTGAACACTTCAACCAGAAGTGTCCAAACTTCTCACAGTTCCAACACTTGATTTTCACACAGCTCTCTCTCTTGCCGAGTGATTTTTACCGGTAGCCGAACCTCTGGCCCCTAGACTTGTTGCATCCCATGCTCTCCATGCTGAGTGTTGATGTTGACACCTCTTCGCTACTCTTTTGGTGGATGTCCTTGTTCAACACCAAATCTATCACTTACCTCATGTCTAGCCTTCTATATCCCAAAGAGTTGCTCACGGAAGTCACTACGACTGACCAACTCACCGGTAGCGACAACAATAGGATCAACACCCAAACTTCATCATTGAACACAATCTCTACTGAATCCAATTGAGTCAATATCGTGTTGAGCTCATTTACATGGTTGGCCACCAACATTCCCTCATGCATCTTCATATTAAAGAGTCTGCACATAAGAAATACCTTATTGGACGTTGTCGGCTTCTCGTAGGTGTTGGACAGGGCCCTCATGACTCTAGTCATTGTCGTCTCCTTGGCAATGTTGAATAGCACATTCCTTGCTAGTGACAACCTAATCAGCCCTAGAGCTTTTCGATCTAAAAGCTCTCACTACTCCTGCTCCATTTTCTCTGGTTTCCTTCCCGACAATGGTTGATGGAGATCTCTCTGGTACAAACTATCCTCCATCTACATCTTCCAGAATACAAAATCTCTCCTGTCGAACTTGTTGACTCCGAGCTTCCTCTCCTCTACCATCATGTACTCCGAGATTTCAGGTGAAACTATCTGGCTACCACTTGCCTACAGTCAGCTACCACTTCTCTTGCCGGATGTCTGCTCCAAACAACCACCTACTTCTAATGGCACTCTCCTTCGAACACCGCTTTGCTCAGCCAGTTGTCAGCTTGTTCTGCCCCATAGCTAACTTCTCCACCCAGTGACTACATACCTGCTACGTGTTCTCCAATGACACTCCCACTCGACTTGGCAACTCTGATACCATTTGTTGGGAAAAACAATCCCTTTGTGACAACATCACAATTTTCTGACGTTCCCCAACCTACACACGTCCCAACAATGCACATCTCCTTGGATTGCTCGCCGATAAAAACACTTAGGCTCTATCTCACAATTTCATCATAGGTGGAAGAAGGAAGAAGGAAAAGGACACAAAGATGTATGTGGTTTGGCAAAGTACCTACACCACAGGGGTGCTAGTACTATCTTGATCTTCGTGCTGCCAACAAGCTTTCTCACGAACAGATCACTCTACGCATGCTCTCCCACACTCGCACCATTACAGTTCTTATCTTCTTATAGTTACATGACACGTTACACCCTTTAAATAGGACACACAAGAGAACCCTAAAAGACGGAATATAAGAGGACTCCCGAACTTATCACCAACCTCGAACTTATTGTCAGCCTCGAGCTTATTACCACCCGGTAACTACATGGACACACTCAGCTACTAGACCTATAGTGGCCTATGACCTGTCTTTGGCTGCACTTGTCCTCAGTCAACTGCCACTAGAGTGACCCAACTGCCACCCCTCCTGGGCTGGCTACTGCTTAACTAACCGGGTCAAGCTACCACTCTATTGATCTTCGGCTCCCGCCCTCTCATAGCTTTATGCTAGTCCATAGATTTATCTCGATATACTTACGACCATAAACTTAAGCCGTAAACTTAAGGTTGTAAGGTTAAGGTCTTACACTATCGCTCCTGATTCTCTGCACAACCTGGATACTCGATACCTAGCTACTACCCTGTGAACCCGACGTCTTCCTACTCTCTAGTGGAAGGACACTCTTCACTCGGCAGCCTAAACACTTTGACACCTGATTGCTGCTACGTGACTGCTACCTCATGGACCTGGCTACCACTTGCTCTCTAGCAAAAGACCGTCTCCACTCCCTGTAGCCCCAACAAATGGTTATCCAAATTTTTTTGTAATACAATACATCTTATAAATTCCTCCCAGGTCAAATTTGGATAATTGTTTTTAGCAAAACATTATTCTGAATTGACTTCAGAAAAAATCGAAATATGATTTAGATATCCGAATGACTATCCGAAATGAAGATTTCATCAAACAATAAATCTTGTAAATCAAAGAATTTAGGAAAATCGTTAAAATCAAAAATTGTTTTAACAAATTTTGAATTTAAAATAACATGTACTTAAGCAAGTTTTTGAAAGATATTTAATTTGAGAAATAATCTAGGAGAATCCATAATTTTGGATACTTGAAATATAATGATTTATTGAGATTATTTATGACTTTGGAAAGTTTTCAAAATGTTTAGCTATTTAAGATTATATTTTAAATCCATGATTTTATATATGAAAATCATTATAACGATTTGAAAAAATGTTATAACGAATTTGGACTAGCCGTTGGATTAATTTTGCATCTATAAATAGGAGCACAATACAACCCATTCACACACCTTTCACTCACGAATTTTCACTCTCCTTCTCATAGCTCTGGTGCTCATGTCTCAGACTCAGTTCAATGAATTCTTGTACTTCGGTGGAAAGAGATCTTGAAGGTACAAAAGCTTAAAGTTTGAATTTTCCACTCCTTCAAGGTGAACTCATTTTGATTGGATTGTAATGGAATATTGGTTTCATTTTTCTTGGTTGGTTTGACGTGTGTTTGACCTAAAACACACGTGGGTTCTCCTTTTAGAGTAGTGGGTTGAAGAGTTTGACCTTAAACTCTTGTCAGTTGGAGAGTTCTATCACAAATTCTTGATTTTGAGTCGGTTAGAGGATTCGATCTTAAATTCTTGTTGGTTGAAGGATTTGACCTTAAATCCTTGGTTGGTTAGAGGATTCAACCTAAATTCTTGGTTGATTGGGGAGTGCAACTAAAAACTCCTATGTTGGTTCGTTGGAGGGTGCGATCACAAACCCTTGTTGTAGTTGGTTGAGTGTTCGACCATAAACACTCAGTTTGTAATTATTTTGATAGTGATTTGATTAGACTCAAACTTCTTAAGCTTGAGGATGGACATAGTCGATTGGTGAACCACCTAAAAATCTCTATATACTTTATTTTCATTGCATTTTTGTTTTAAATTTTGTATTTAGGTTTATTGTGAATTATTCAATTTTGTTTCTGCATCGATTCAATTATTTGTGCTTCAATTGTTTCGTATCTCAATTAAATTCGTATGAAAATCCTTGAAAATTTGTAAAACCTCTATTCACCCCCTTATAGTGGTCGTGATCGATCCTAACAATGATCCCCTTGTTGCTAGCAATGTTTGATCTAGGAACCATCAATAGAGGTTAATGCAAGCATTGTCGCTCTAATACCAAAACTAGAGAAATGATGACAAGGTGAGATTGATGGACAAGTGAGATCGATGAATGGGAAACCCTAGATCATCAAAAGAGATAAAACACACATAAGACATGAAAGGTGGAAAAAGTGGGGGTTGATAGTATTATTTCTAAAAAAGACAAAAATATCTTAAAGCATAACTCTTTATTATACAAGAGCTGCAATAACCGAGTAATAACCTAATTTACTTACAACAACCTAATTAGAGAATAAAAGAAAATAAAAAACAATTACAACTCTAATGTAATACAACAAACACAAAGTATTTTATCAAAAAAATTTCCTTTTAAGAAAAATAGAGAGGAAATAATAATAATAATAATAAATACATATGGGGTAACTCAAAAGAGTGGTGATGGGAAAGGTCATAGAATAAAAGTAAAGTAAGAGGGAGAGAGGAGGAAGGGGAAGTAAGAAGGGGGATCTAGTGACTCACAATCTACCTTCTCCTCCATAGAATCAGCTGAAGTTGGGTGCGGTGATTGTTAGTGACAATGATTGAGCCACCATCAGGTGAGTCTTCCTTAAGGGTGAGCATTTGATGAATTAATCATTGGATCTCTAATCCTTGGATTTAGGGGGGAAGTGAGGTCGACGAGGGAACTTCAGTAGCAAGGGAGGAGCTTGAACTCAACTCTTGAGGTGAGTAATCCCATGAGTCTTGAGAGAAAAAAAGTGAAAGCTTTATAGTTTGAAGTACAACCAGAAGAACACATGTTTAATTTTCTTTTCGACTCAACTTAAGGGGGGGTTTGTGCCTCCCTGAATGTAATGGAAAATGACGGTAATGAAATTTGATGAAAAGTTACAAAATTTTAGGTGTGTTTGTGCCACTCAGAATGTGATGGAAAGTTTCAAAAATATTTCATCTTATTCTGAGGTATAAATGTCTAACATTCTAGCCTATTCTAACCTCCCACGTTCGAAAGTCCCAAAATCCACCTCATGTGCAAGTGCCCCCTCACCTTTCCTCTGGACCATCATCGCCCTCGCGAAGCACCTTCCCCTCTCCTCCACTTGCCCTTTCCGCGCGTAAGCCCCCTCCCCTCTCCTCCAAACTATCGTTGCACCCCCTCCCCTCTCCTCCGCTTGCCCTTTCCATCCACGAGCCACCTCCCCTCTCCTCTAGACCACTATTGTGCCACCTCCCCTCTCCTCTGGACCACTGTTGTGCCCCCTCCCCTCTCCTCTACTCGCCCTTTCCATGCGCGAGACCCCTCTCCTCTGGACCACCGTCGCAAAGCACCCTCCCCTCTCATCCGCACCCTCTCACTGTCTCACCCTCTTTGCCTCCTCCACGTCATCTCACCCTCTCGCCTCCTCTGCACCCTTCACCCTCTCCACCTTTCCCACACCCCTATGCACCCTTCACTCAACCTCTCCTCGGCCACTATCCGCCATCGATCTCGACAAGGTAACGCCTTGTTTACAAAGATAATTTTATTTTGATTATTTTACATGAAATATTTCTTAGATAATTCACTAATATCATCAACCTTTTTTATTTATGGGTCGAAATTGTTTTGGTTGATAAAGTTGAAATAAAATAGGTTGAAATTATTTTAGTTCTTATCAAAATACACATTTTTTGAATTTTTCTTGTGCATCATTATTTTGGTTGAAATGAAATGAGTTGAAATTATTTTGGTTCTAGGGTTGAAATTGTGTTCTAAAAGTATGAGCACTTAAAATATCAAAAAAGGAAGAAGAAGTTATTTCAATTGGAGTTCAAAGGCTAAAGAAAAATTTTAGATATTCTCTATGAAGAATTAAAGGAACCTAATGCCAAAATAGTGGATGGAAAAATAAAAGTAGATACATGGAATAAAGTTATCGAGAAATACAATGAACAAAAAAATTCTTTTGTTACAAGGAAAAATGTTGACAGTCGCATCAAGACATGACGACAATTGTACAAGAATTACAAGAAAATTGTAAACCAAAGTGGATGGGGATGGAATTATGTGCAAGGTATTGCACAAATATCAGATGAAGTATGAAATACTTTTGTTGAGGTGAGTTTTATTTATATTAAAGTGTTATTTATTTTTAAATTTAATGTGAAACTTCATGTAATTAATATGATTTTTATTTTTTATAGAAACATCTACAATGTGCGTCATGTAAAGGAAAATTGTGCCTTATCTATGACCAATTAGAATAGATGTTTGAAAGTACAATTGCAACTGGTAATTTTAGTAGACACTCCAAAGTGTAGAGAGAACAATGTTGACAACATTGAACAACAAAATGCACAAGAAGAACAATATAAAGATTCTGAAGTACCTGCTGATTTGGATTCTCAAGTGCATACAAATTCACCAATTCTTATATCTAATTTGAGTCACACAACAAAAGACAAGAAAAATAAGAGACCATGACCTCATGCTGAATCTCAACAGTTGATGGTAGATGCTTTTAAAGAGGTGGCAGCATCAGTTGTGAGATTTTGTGAGAATTCCAGTGAACTTCAAGTAAAGAAAAGACAAACTAAAGAGGTTTGATGCATTGAAGGCATTATATGAGCTTGAGGAACTTACACTAGAGGAGAGGTTTGATGCACTGAAGCTACTGGAAAATCAACAGGAACGTTTTCAATTTATGGTCATACCAAATGAACACAAAGTCTAGTGGATAAAACATCAACTTGCTCATTTGTAGTGGTTATGAACTTGTCATTTTCCATTTTTGTAGTTGTTATGAACTTATGTTTGTTTCAATGAAGTTATGTCTTTGAATGTTGTAATTTTGACATGAAATTTTAGTATAAACTTGTCATTATGAATTTGAAGTTATGTCTAATTTTCCACTCTTTGTTATATATTTTGTTTAAATTGCTTGTTTTTCATTATGAATCCAATAGTTCATGTTATCATATATGTAAACATAGGTATGGATTGTAATGATAATATCCAAATATCGACATCATCAATCGAAGAGGAGGAGACAACTCGTAGAAAATAGAAGAAACTTTTTCTTTTTAAATTAATAAATTCACTATTTGGCATGGCATGTGTTACAGGTAATACTTCAATCACTACAAATCGTATTTATAGCAAAGAAGGTCAAGATTACATTCAAAGATTGTTGGATCCTTCTTTACCAAATCAAGTATATAATTGTAGAAAGATTTATTGAATGAGTCAACACATCTTCTTGAAGTTTTGCAATTTATCGAGGACAAAAGGATTGATACAAGATGGTAACAATATTACCATTGTTGAATGTGTCTTGAATCTTATTATGTTTGTAAGGGCATTTTTTTCATGGATGATTAGCCATTATATAAGGCCATCCAAATGCCCAAATGAGGATTAGGGTTTTGTGAGTGATCATTTTGTATCGAGAGGAGCTTTGTGTGAGGAGGCCGAGCCAACCCTAGGTGCGTCGGCCAACCCTCTCTTCCCTTTTCCTCCTCTCTTGTACTCCATCGTTTGAAGATAATGAAGAACCCAAGGAGAGACACCCATGGACGTACCCAAGTTGGGGAACCACGTAAATCTTGTTTGCATTTGCGTTTCGGGCACGTTTGGGCGTGCTTGGAACCCCAGCAAGGTGTCCAACCTGCGGCAGCCTTGAACTCAACTTTCTTTCCTGTTTCTTCCCTTCTACATGTGCTAATCTCATTTGAATCCACTGTGCTTGGATACCTCTGGTCGTAACAAGTGGTATCAAAGCAAGGTTCAAGGATTTTTGGCCGTGTATTCACTTGTGGGAAGAGTTGTCGCAAGGAGTCGCAGCCTCCTGCCACCGCCGTGCCAGCCGCGCGCCAGCCTGACACCCTTGGATGCCAACCCGTGCGCTTGGTATTCCACTTGCTGGAATACGACCATAAGCCCTCTGATCCTTCCTCATATTGTGCTATGTTTGTGGAAGAAATTTGGGGATTTTTCGTGGATCACAGCATCAGATATCATCCTTAGCGTTTTTTGTTGAAAAATCCGCTACTTTCCATATTTGGGCAACGAATTGTTTTCTTTTTTTTGAGGGTTCACTTGTGGCTTGAATCCATTTGAATTATTTTTTGTGGAAGTTTTTTGTTGTATACGTGCTTCATTTGAATTCATGTGTGCTTATGAAATTTGCCACTTGAAATCATGTCTACTCCTGGAATGAAGATTGATAAATTCAATGGGAAAAATGGCTTTAGTTTGTGGCAAATCAAGATGAGAGTGTTGCTAAAATAGCAAGGCATTTGGGCTCTATTGAATAAGGAGTCAAATCTTGATATGAATTCCATAGAATATGCTCAACAGGAGGAGAAAGCATTCTACCATTTTGCTTTACCTGTCAGATTAAGTGATAATTGAAGTTGCTGATGAGAGTACATCTTTGGGACTGTGGTAGAAACTGGAGTCACTCTATATGACCAAGTTACTGACAAACAAACTACTGTTGAAACAAAGACTGTTTTCTATGAAGATGAAGGAGGGTACACCATTGAAACAGCATTTAGATCAGCTAAATGCACTTCTCATGGAGTTGAGAAACATAGGTGTTACCATTGAAGATGAGGATGCAGCTCTCATTTTCTTATGTTCTTTGCCTTTGTCATTTGAAAATTTTGTGCAGTCTTGTGTTGTTGGCAGGGATTCTATTACCCTGGAGGAGGTGAGATCTAGCCTCCATTCGAGAGAGCTAAGGCATATGGTACAGCATGGTACAGGTGAAGCCAATGGCTCAAGCTTGTCAATACATCAATAGGAAATTAGAGGAAGAAGCCAGAAATAGTTCAATAACAAGGGCAAAGGCAGAAGCAAGTCCAAGGGCAAGTATTCTAAAGATACTTGCAACTATTGCAAAGAAAAGGGCCACTGGAAGGCCAATTGTCCCAAGTTGAAAGGTAAAGGGAAAGCAGTTGTTGTAGAAGATTCAACCTCTGAAAGTGATTTTTCCCTTATTGTTTGTTGCAGTGTATATTCCAATAGCCATTGGATTTTGGATTCAAGTGCATCACATCATATGACTCCAACTAGGGAGTATTTTGACACCTATGAGTAGGTGGAGGGAGGCCAAGTTACCTTCGCCAATGATGATGTATGTACCTGTGCAGGTGTTGGCACTGTTAGATTTAAATTGCATGATGGGACTATTAGAATTCTGGAGGACGTATGGCACATCCAAATTTAGGGAAGAGCTTGATTTCTTTGATGGCACTTGATGCAAAGGGCTATAGATATTCAGAAGGTAATGGAAAGATTAATGTCTTGAAAGGCTCGTTAGTTATAATGAAAGGAGCTAAGTCTGGTACGTTGTATATTCTGCAAGGCACTCCAGTTGTAGAAACAACAGCCACATCTACATCTGATCAGCAAGATCTTTCTGTCATTTAGCACTCTAGGACGAGGCATTTGGGGTAGAAAGGTATGCAGAAATTGAGTAGCATTGGCAGATTTGCTGGGCACAAGTTTGCATGCATTGATATGTGCAAACATTGTGTATATGGGAAGCAGAAGAGAGTGTCTTTTGGGCGTGGACAGCATACTTCCAAGGGAGTACTTGATTATGTCCATGCAGATTATTGGGGACCATCTCGGCAGTCTTCTTTGGCAGATTTTAGATACTTCTTATCTGTTATTGATGATTATTCCAGGATGAGTTGGGTTTTCTTTATGCAGCATAAGAGTGAGGCATTTGCTTGCTTCAAGCAGTGGAAGTTGCAGGTTGAAAACCAGACAGATAAGAAAGTGAAGTATCTAAGAACAGATAATGGCCTGGAATTTTGTTCTCATGAATTTGAGAACTTTTGCAAGTCAGAAGGCATCACAAGACATTATACAATCAGACACACACTTCAGCAGAATGGAGTGACAGAAAGGCTAAATAGGACACTCCTTGAGAAGGCACGTTGCATGTTGTCACATGCAAATTTGGAAAAGAAATTTTGGGCAAAAGCTATCAACACAGCTTCCTTTCTGGTGAACAGGTCTCCATCTAGTGCCTTAGATGGAAATATACCCTTTGATGCTTGGATGAACAGATCTGCAAATTACTCCAAGTTGAAGATATTTGAGTGTCCAGCTTATTATCATGTCAACAATGGTAAGTTGGAACCAAGGGCCAAGAAAGGTATATTCGTTGGCTATGGTATTGGAATAAAAGGGTACAAAATTTATGATGCTGATTTAGGTAAAGTAATTCACATTCGTGATGTTACTTTTGATGAAAAATTTATGTTACAAATCTCAGATAAATCAGCATTAGGAGAATCACCAGAGTTGCATTACTCCACGCCTAATCAAGTGGAGCTACCCTTGACGCTGCCATGCAGTCCTGAGCATGGTGAGACCAAGGAAAATGATGATATTGAGAATTTTCAGGAGGTTGACAATAGAGAGGAAGAGGTGGAGGAGCTACCACCTAGGACAATTGGAAAGGACCGACGTAGAAGAGATGTCCATCCTCCCATTAGGTATGGTTATAGCAATTTGATTACTTTTGCTCTACAGGTAGCTGTTGAGGTGGAGGATTCTATAGAACCCTCCACATATGAAGCTGTTGTGAAGGATCCAAATGCTGGCCTGTGGGTGACAACCATGGAAGAGGAGCTTCAGTCCCTCCATAAGAACCAAACTTGGACTTTAGTGAAGCGTCCTCATGGTAAAAATGTTGTAGGTTGCAAATGGGTCTTCAAGAAGAAAGTCGGGACACAAGGCAACTAGGGAGTTCAATTTAAAGCAAGACTTGTCGCCAAAGGCTACTCCCAGAAAGAAGGCATTGATTTTCATGACGTTTTTACTCCTGTGGTACATCATACATCCATCAGAGTTCTTTTGGCTATTGTTGTAGCTTGTGATTTAGGACTTGAACAAATTGATGTTAAGACAGCTTTCTTACATGGAAATTTGGAAGAAGACATTTGGATGGAACAACCACCTGGGTCTGCTGTGAAGTATAGGTCAGATATGGTTTGCAAATTAGATAAGTCCCTATATGGACTTAAGCAGTCTCCACGGTAGTGGTATAAAAGATTTGATTCCTTTATTACTTCAGTTGGTTTCCATCGCAGCAATTTTGATTCATGTGTCTATGTGAAGCCCTTGTTTGATAACACATATGTCTATTTGTTGATATATGTTGATGACATATTAATTGCTACAAAGAATATTGATTTGATATAGGAGTTGAAGGACACACTAAAATCTGAGTTTGAGATGAAAGATCTAGGTCCTACTGGGAAGATACTTGGTATGGAGATTCAGCGTGATAGAACTTCAAGGAAGTTATTTCTGAATCAATCCAAGTATATTGAAAAGATCTTGTGTAGATTTGGAATAGCTTCATGTAAAGCCAAATCTACTCCTTATAACAAGAATCTCAAACTATCGTTAGCCATGTGTCCACAATCAGATGCAGAGAAGTGTAAGTGCTTAAATTGTGCTTCTTTTTATACTATTATTCATGTCTTTTAGAGATTAAATGACAACAAATGCATGATCATAACCAAGATTTTATTATTTTAGCATTTGATTGATTATGCATAAAAATATGATTAAATAATCAAAAATGCACAATTTTACCATGTTATATGATTTAATGCTTATGGAAATGAATCCAACCTTCTTGAGATGAAATTTATTTACTTTTGTAGTCTTTTTGAATGTTTTGATGTGTTTGTTTTGAGTTTTGTAGGATAAATAAATGAAAATCAAGGATGGAGATCAATCCACACCTTAGTGTTTCCCTATAAAAAAATCCCAAAAAAAATCTCTCTTTGTTGGCCAATTTTTGCTCATAGGGCTCCACCCTACCACGTACGCCGCCGCCGCCTCCTTCCTCGTTTGTCATGTCTGCCTCCTTCCAAGCTGCCGCCACCACCTCCTTCCACGTTCACCGCCGTTGTCACCTCTTCGCGTTTCCAGCATACATCCGCCCCCTTCCACACCTCCAGCACCGCCGCCTTCTTCCTTTTCACGCCACCAGTGTCCGTCTGCCCCCTTTCACTTCGCCAGCAGCCACTATCTCCACCTTTTCACATCGCCAGCGTCCACCCCCTTTCACGATTCCAATCACCACCTCCACCTCTCCAGGCCTCACGCACCCATTTTTCCTCCACCCTTTCACGATTCTAGCACGCCTCCACCGCTCCACGCCTCCACGCACCCATTTCTCCTCCACCCACTCACGCACACCACGATTCCAACACTCCATCTCTCCATCCACGAGCAAAAAAAGGGTTCCACCACAAATCAGGATCTCTTCCAAGTCCAGCCCCATTTCCAGCAAGTTGTATCCGTGTCATCGTCCGATGATTCTCCTTCCGTTGGAGCCTCTCATTAGGGCTCGGAATGGGAGCTTGAAGCCTGGCGATTGGTGCTGCCGCAACCACCATTTCAGCAACAAAAGAGGCCTCATTTCAGAGCTTTTTAAAGCAAGGTTCGTGGCTGTCCACTCCTTCTTTCAGAGCCTCTCATTAGGGCTCGGGGAAGAGGCTTGAAGGGGCTGTTCCGAGCAGTGAAAAGACCATTTCAGCAGCCATTTCAGCATTGGATCGTGTCGGCCACTCCCTCTTCCGGAGCCTCTCATTAGAGCTCGGGGAAGAGGCTTGAAGGGGCCTTTCCAGGAGTGTTGAAGTGACTATTTCGGGGGCCCGTTTGGACACCTTTGAGCTCTACGTCATCTGAGTAGCGCCTACGGTGGTGACAGCACTAAAGGCAAAGCTAGGAGGAGGTCGGAGGCCAACTCAAGGTATCCATTTGGTAATCTTCAAGGTATAATTTACTTGGAAAGAACTTGGTTGTGTAATTTAAAAGTTTTGCATATTAGTTTTTATTGTAATGCATGTAGTTGTAGTTACATTGTACTTTTTAATTCCTAGTATAGAAATTAGTGTAATGGTTAATGGTAAGATTTTATTTATCTTGCAATTAACCTTTTCAATTAGTATAAATCTAGTTTTATGAATGATTATTGAATATGTGAATATGTGAGTGTGTGAATATGGTTTTGTTTTGTGTGAATGTTGTGTATTTGTACATAAAGTTTCATATCCTTGGTGTTTTGCAAAGTTCTGTTGACGAACCGAACTTTGCCTTATTTTCTTAATGTGATTGCAGGAGTTTTCCTCGAAGTTTTTACATGCTTTGTGGTTCCATTTTGTAGCATTTTCAATGTAGAACACGATTATTTCATTCATTGAATTTTTTTTGCAAGTGTAGATACGAATTTGAGATTTTAGTAATGCACAGAGTGAATTACTGTCTTGAAGACAATGTTTTTGATGAACTTGTAAATTCTGTATTTTGCGTTTTACTGATTGATATTGGAATTTATGAAAATTACTAGTTCCTTATGGATCGACCCATACTTGCATGTTACCTACAATGGGCACCGTGCGCTTGCGGAGTTTATAAATTTTAAAATGAACGGGCTTTTATTTTGACAACATCAAAATCCCGTACAAGTTTTTGGCACCGTTGCCAAGAAACTAGGCGTACTTTTGATAAATTTTGATATGTTATTTTTGAAAAATGCATTCTTTTGTGTTGAAAGTTTCTATATGTTCTTTGAGTAGAATTTTATTCATATGCTTTACTAACTTTTATTTGCATTCTTTTTAGTGTAGTTGTAAATTCTTTAACATTCTCATTGGTGTTGCAATGTGGAATGGATGCCGACTAATCACCGAGTGTTCATTTCATGTTTTATAACACACTTTTGTTATCCTATCATGGTTTACGAGAATATTTTGTGTGATAGGAAAATTTTAATAACAATGATAGTCTCCATCTGCATTTTCTGAAAAACTCTAAAAATCTGTAATAGATTTGATTTCATGGGCATTTGGGACTTGAGTTGTATGTTTTGATGATCCACATGTAGTCTTTAGTTGTTTTCCTTCATGGAGAGTATTTTTCCAGAATTTTTCAGGCTATATTGGTGGAGTTATTGATTTTTGAAGTACAGGGGGGTCTACAGCAAATTAAATTGCTGAAAGCTACTGTTTTTGGTAGTTCTGCTGTGGTTATACTTGTTAACATTTTATTTTGGCAGTTTTATGTTGAAATACACAAATTTATCTTTCCAGAATGGGCTTGAGTTTAATTGTGAGAGTTGTGTAGAGGGAGTAATGAATTTTTCAAGTTGGCCTATCCTACACTTCCCCTGCAGCATCTTCCACGAAATCTGCCTTGCACTATTTGAGTTCTTGATGGATTTCGACATGGTTTTATCATCTAAAATTAAGGTTTTTAAAGGTTTTCTCAAAGTAAAGGAGCTTATCTTTCAACCGTGGGTTTTTACATGAGTTTTGAGCGTGTTGTTAAAGAGATATGAATTTTCTAAGTTGATGGTGCTGAGTATTGTTAGACTTTGCAAACATGTATTCAGATTGCTATTAATTTCTAAAATCAGCATGCGTGTGTATTGATTTCAGTAGGAAGTACCTTCTTAGGAGATCTAAATTAGTGTTCATTTCAAGAAAAATATAAGTAATTGTTTTGTAAGTGATTTGTTGAAAATAGGAGATGTAAAGTTCATTGCTTTAAGTTCATATTGTTTATAGAATCATTCATTTTGCATATTTTTTAGTATTATTTAAATGCTATGCAAGTTGTATTTGTATACTTGTGAATAAGAGTAAAAAAAAAAAAATTCTTGCTCCCGTGCTATTAAAACATTGTGCCATGAAGCTTATGTTTGCATAATTATACTTCCCCATGCAGATTATTGTAATTGGTTGCTCTTGGAATTTACTTAAATCTGATTGCTTGCTATAGGTTTGTCATTTAGTACTCTTTTCATAAAACAATATGGCTGAAAACTATAGGTATCATGCTGTGTTGAAAGAGGCTATTGAACCAACTTGTGAAAAATGCTTATTGTTTGATCATATTACTTCTGATTGCCCTTTCTATATGTTAGATGATGAGCCTATTGAACACAAGAAGGACATTAATTCAAGTGAAAATGTAAACTTATCTTTTTGT
>JAMKPZ010005058.1:0-17987 GCA_024699675.1 Amphibolis antarctica | reverse complement strand
CGGGCGGGTGCGAGCTACATCAACAAGCCGAAGATGCGGCACTACGTGCACTGCTACGCGCTCCACTGCCTGGACGAGGAGGCGTCGAACGCGCTGCGGCGGGCGTTCAAGGAACGGGGGGAGAACGTGGGCGCGTGGAGGCAGGCGTGCTACAGCCCGCTGGTGCTCATCGCCTCCCGCCACGCATGGGACATAGACGCCGTCTTCGCCGCCCACCCGCGCCTGGCCGTTTGGTACGTCCCCACCAAGCTCCGCCAGCTCTGCCACCTCGCCCGCAGCAACGCCGCCGCTGCCAGTGCAAGCGGTGGTGGCGCCGCTCCCTCGTTGGCCGGCCACCATGCTCCCGGTGGCCTCCCGGCGTTGTTCTGATCCTTGCGACGACCGACATTTACGGTGTTTTTGTAACATGCGTCCGATCGAGTCGTGTGACCTTTTTTTCCTACTTTAATTCCGCATGATAATTAGGTGCATCGACTTATGACTTTGTTTATCCATGCATTTATCCCTATATAATTATATTTTCATTATATACTATAATATTTTATAATATTATTTATGAAATAATTTTTATATTTATTAGATGTAATAATTTTTTTAAAAATATTATCATCACTTTTATGAAATAATTTTATAATTTATATTTATAAAAGACTTAACCATTGTTTATTTTTTCAACTTCAATTTCAACGTCAACTCTACGCAAATTTTTATTTATCACTTTTATGTAGTGTATTCTTCCTTCTCTCGTATTCACAGCACGGTAAAATCAAAGCTCTACGGAAGTGCATTTTTCGACAACGGTTTCGAGTTGAATTTCAACGATTTTTTAAAATACTTTTAATATTATTACTACTATATAAATTACTATAATTTTAACTTTATTTACAAAATTAACTTTAATTTTAATTCTATAAGATTTTTAGAATTCACTGAAGTTCTCTCAAAATGCATGATAACTGAATGCTTGGTTCCTTATATAATTCAGTGATTTTTTCAACATCAAATCATACATTTAATTAATATTTTTCATAATCTGCTCTTAAAAATCTTATCCAAACGCTATCGTAGTGGCAATTTGCAAGAGCATAAATTTTGATTCATATTTTTTAAAAAAAATCGTACGCTATCATACTGGCAAAATTTCGGATTTAAAACAAATTTGTAATATAATTAATTAATTCATGTTGGTGATACGTAGTTACATATAGGAAGAGCTTCTTAAACTTTAATTTTAATTTTGTATAAATTTTTACGTATTATTGTTATCATATAAATTTCAATAATAAAAATTCATTACACTTTTTATTTATTTTACTACTTTTAACTTTTATTCAATTCTCAAAATTAACTAAAATTCCTTCCAAACTTATCAGTGATGTTTGTGTTTTCGTAATTAAGGTAAAATTATATGAAATGATAAAAAATAATAGTTAAATTTTTTATCATTTTTTGTTAGTTCTAAAATTACAAACATCACCTAAATTTCAACTTAAAATGTTAAGCTTGTTATTGTTAAATTTGGTTATAATTGTTAAATTCCAAAACATAGGGATGAAAAGGCAAACATTTATAAATTTGATGCTTGGCAGAACAGAAAAATTTGCTAGGAAGGAGGACAGAAAGGGCTTTTCAGTTATCCTTCTCTAACGACCAGAACAGAGAGGGAAGGTAAAGGCACTTCGAATTGGAAAAAGTTTTCAAATTCCCTCCATTCCCCCACCGTCGCCACTTCTGCTCTCCCAGGGGCTCCCTTCTCCACGCCCGCTGCCGCTCTTCCCCTTCTCCTCCTCCCAAAACCCTACCGTCCCCATCCTCCAACCGCCGCCGATGGCCGCTACCGACCTTCCCTGCGACGGGGATGGCTTGTGCATGGTCTGCAAGACGGCCTCTCTGGAGCCGGAGACTCTCGTGTGCACGCTTTGCGCGACGCCGTGGCACGTGCCTTGCCTCTCTGCCCCGCCCAGGTCGATGGCGTCCGTCGTCACCTGGGAGTGCCCGGACTGTTCCTGTCCCGTCGTTGGACCCACGGCCGGGAGTGGAAGCGCTCCCGCTGGTGGAAACGGTTCTCTGATAGGGATGGTGAAGGCGATCGAGGCAGATGTCACGTTGACGGAGAAGGAGAAGGCGAGGAGGCGGCAGGAGCTCGTGGGAGGTGGTGTACGGAAGGTAGACGTTGAGGAGGGGGAGGAGGAGGAGGAGGAGGAGGATGAGGAGGAGGAGGTAGAGGGGAAGGAGCAACAAAGAAATGATGTTCTGCAGTTGTTGGATGAGAAGTTCAACTGTTCGTTCTGCATGCAATTGCCGGAGAGACCTGTGACTGTGAGTTTTTTTCATAATGTGGAAGTTTTTTCTGTTTGTTGTTGTTCCTGCTTCCTTTACTTCCGTGGTTACTGGTAGGCCTGTGCTTGTTATCTGTCCGAGAATATTTTCTATCTTACAGTCGTTCCTCCGGGAAACATGTAACGTAATAGTTCCTCTTGTATACTCGTTATTTTTTTTCCCGAGATGGTGACAGCGTGAATATCGATTTTGAAAAGCTTATCGTGGAGGAAGCAGCAGCAGCGGCGAGGGCGGAAGCAGCAGCAGCAGTGGGGTCGTAAGTTGTTGCTAGTGCATCATAACGTTGATTTATGACCTTTGTGGTTCGGCTGGTTTATTTACTTCCGTTATTCGATAAGCATATGTGGGTCTTTATTTGAACATTTTTATTTCCTAAAATACGACTGGTGTTTCCTGGAATGAATGCATCCTTCGCAAAGTTGCTCTTCCCCAAATTTGGTGATACTTTCCATCCATCGTCAGTTTTTTTCAATTATTATATTGAAATAATTTTACTAGTTAACTTTTAAACTTAGCTCCTAAATTTTAATGCAAATTCTCTTAATCATTAGAATATTATTTTAGTAGTTTTTATTCATGGTCCGTTGCACAGTGTATATCGATGGTTTTCAGGACTTTGTTTCTTTATATTGCATTGCGGGAAAAATACTGTGGGGGTGTCTTTTGGCAGAAAAAATGTCTTCACCATGGCTGTAGTATTCAACCGACTGGCATGGAATCCATCTATTGCTGTGGTTTTGGACCAAGTCTACACTAGGATGTAGGATTATTTCCTTTATAAACAGTCTTCTAAAGATCAATGCTGTCAAGGTGGTCGCCACAAAGAATCAAGCGAACAAGCGAGGCATTTTCTGGCCCTCTCACCTATGGAATTGGTCTGGCGACCTGCTTCAATAAATGGTGCCAGGCTCTCGCCATTTTGTCACCTTGGTACCTCTTGCCTTTGGTTCAAGCGGTGGATAGGGTGAACGAAGGTAAATGGGTCACTTGATTCTTAAAAGGAAAAAAACCTAAGAAGACATCACAAGTCTCGCATCTCGTCGCTTGCGAGTGTCACTAGTAGGCAACATCAACTCATTGACAACTCGTCAATGATCTTCTTCTCCACATTGTCTTCTCAACTTTCCTCCTCTAATTATTGTATCCTCTTCTTCTTCTAGGGTCATCCATCCTCCTCAGCAACAACTCCTCAGTCAGCGGCTTCTCTAGTGACCACTCTTTCCAACCATTTGCACCTAGCATTCAAGGTTCCGATAGGTTTTTAGTGACAATATAGACTTGATTCCGATGGGATCTCGCCTCTATTTTCTCGTCGTTTCGATAATAATTTAAGGAGATGTTTTTTTTTAATTTTTCAGACAGTAACTTCTCTAGTGAGAATATAGACTTGATTCCGATAAGATCTCGTCTCCTCTCTATTTTCTTGTCATTTTGACGATAATATTAGTAGATGTTTTCCTTTTTGTCCTAGTCGTTAGCTTATTGTATTGTGATCAACCGTCATTAATGCGGTTATTAGTTAGTACATGGATGTGGTGATGACGTAACTTTTATTGGAGGTGTAAGCACAACTTAACATGTTTAACCTGTATTGTTGATCAACATAATATGATTTGATAGATTGTACTTATTCATATTTTACTATTTTCATGCCAATATGGAACTACCTACTTTTGACACGTAAATTTGTAAGACATGATATGAAAATAATTTTGTAATTTTTTAAAATTGTGTTTTTTAATATACTTTTGTTAGGTTGCATACATTTGTTTATAATTTGATAATTTGAGTTTGTTAATAGATGATACATGATTATAAGTTTGAATCATACTTTTAATTATTTTTTAATATTTATAAATTATATTAATATTACATTAATTTTTAATAAAGTAAACAATAATTTTAAAAAAACCATGTTAGGTTAGGTTAGCACGGGTTAACATGAACTTAAATGAACCATGTCTTGGTCGAAAGGTCAAGCTTGGTTTGACCTAACATCAATAGTGCTCGATTTAACAAAAAATTGAGCCGTGTCGTACTTCTACTGATTCATACGATTACATTAGTTGTTAAATTGAGCATCGTAAGCTAGGAGCATCATAATATTGATTTTTTTAGATTATGATCAGGTTGGTTGTATTATTTCATTAGCTTTTATGGTATTGACTTGATAGTTTGGCATTGTATTGTTGTCTTAATGGTGCTGTCTATTTATTTTGTCCTTTATTTATGTTCATTAGTTAATCAATGTTTTGTTTATATTTTTAGTTGATTACTCACAGTCGAGTAATTGTTGCGTATATTTAGTTAATTGAATTAATTTTATTTTTATGAATGTCTCTCTCAGTTTCTCTAGTTTACAATTAAATTTTTTAAAATCATATTGTTTATATAAGCTTAACTATGCGTATATTGCATTTGGAAGTTGTCCTTGTTTTTCAAATGAGCGAAGTCAATATGTTGTGTACTTGTCTTAGTGCTTTTACTAGTCATATGAGAAAATTGCTGCAGTGTGGATGCTATGACGTTAAGCATAGTCATTTATTTAGTTAATCTAATTAATTTTATTTTTATGAATGTCTCTCTCGGTTTCTCTAGTCTACAATTAACTTTTTTAAAATCATATTGTATATGTAAGCTTGACTATGCATATATTATCTTTGGAAGTTGTCCTTGTTTTTCAAACGGGCGAAGTCAATATGTTGTGTACTTGTATTAGTGCCTTTACTAGTCATATGGGAAAATTGCTGCAGCGTGGATGCTATGACGTTAAGCATGGTCATTTGTGTTTCAGTTGCAGTTGATTCCCTTCGTAATTTGTTCATTACATCTATTTTCTTTTGATGTAAAGAATCATTCATCATTGCGTTTCAATATTGCTATTCTGCTTTTCTTTTGCAGACCCCTTGTGGTCACAACTTCTGCCTCAAGTGCTTCCAGAAGTGGATTGGGCAGGGAAAGAACACTTGTGCTAAATGTCGTTCTGCAATCCCATCAAAAATGGCTTCATTACCAAGAATCAACTCTGCTCTTGTTGTAGCCATTCGGATGGCTAAGACTGCAAAAAATTTATCATCTGTAGGATCTACCCAAGTCTATCATTTTTTGCGGAATGAGAACAGACCTGACAAGGCATTTACAACAGAACGAGCAAGGAAGGCCGGAAAAGCTAATGCCTGTAGTGGGCAGATCTTTGTGACCATTCCTCCTGATCATTTTGGTCCAATATCTGCCGAGCACGATCCCAAAAGGAGACAAGGTGTTTTGGTTGGGGAGTCATGGGAAGATCGAATGGAATGTAGGCAATGGGGGGCACATTTTCCCCATGTGGCTGGAATTGCCGGGCAATCAGATTATGGTGCTCAATCAGTAGCCCTTTCCGGAGGGTATGAAGATGATGAAGATCATGGGGAATGGTTCCTCTACACTGGAAGGTTCATACCTGGCCTTCATTATTGTTCCAGTAAATGGTTCCTTTTATCTTTTTGCATTTTGAATGTTCTATTTTGATATACATGATATCTAGCTCTGTGCTTTAAAGTATTCAGTCATGGTTTAAGTATTCTTCACTAGCTGGTCATTTTGTAGACCTAGATTTCTTGTTTTGATAATCTGCACTTTCAACTTATAGGGACGTGCTTTTGTTATCAGAATTTGATACTTTATCTTATTCTTTTTGTAGTGGTGGTCGGGATTTAAGTGGAAATAAGAGAACAAACAAGCAGCAATCATTCGATCAAAAGTTTGAGAAGTTCAACAATGCTCTTAAAATCAGTTGTTTGAGGGGTTACCCTGTTCGAGTTGTAAGGTGAGCTTTCTATATAATAGCATGGAATTCTACTCAGTTGTATTTTAATGAACACGTCTTTTGAGGTACTGAATTAAAGAGTTACAAACCAAATTATTAATTTCTTCTCATCATGTCTATAGTTCTAAAGACTCCACTCATTTTAGTATCGGTGTGTCAAGTGTTTTGTCAAATTTATAATTAATTATGTTATTGCAAAAAACGGACAATATATGGATTGGGAATTTAAAACTTTGTAAGATTGGACTTTTTAAAAAACAACGAAAATTTAAAATAAATAGATGTAAGTATACTTACATGTTTGCAAGCATCACTTTTATCAAATTAATTGAATAGAACTAGTTTAACGTATTTTGAATGTGCATTTAATACTAAGAACAAGTTTTTATGCATTACTAACTATACAGGAAACACAGTTATAATTAAGAACCCAAAATCATCCTCATATTGCTTATGTTTGGCAGGTCTCACAAGGAAAAGCGTTCATCTTATGCACCCGAATCTGGAGTTAGATATGATGGTGTTTACAGAATTGAGAAATGCTGGCGCAAAGTTGGGATTCAGGTATTTTGTTACTTTGGTTGACATTCTATTCATCCTTTGTTTGGAGTTTCTTTTGTATCCTCTAGGATATCTTATAAATCATGTTCATATCATTGGCAATATAATGAATCCTATTTGGCAGATTGTTTTAGGATTTCATTTCAATTACTAATGTGGAACATGTATTTTCAATTTTTGTTGGAAAATTTCCTTTCCTTCTGTTTGCAACACATTGATGAACAACGGTGGATTTATTACAACTTTTTTTCCACCTATCAATATTTTCAATCCCATTTCGTACTGTAAAAAAGTTCGTACAAGTTATCAGTTTTCAATTTCTTTGAGAGGAATGCAACTGTATTTTTTTTTCCACAGGGTTTCAAGGTCTGCAGATATTTATTTGTTAGATGTGATAATGAACCTGCACCATGGACAAGGTCCTCCAACTTTCCTTTTTTTTGTTTAGAAGCGTGGATAAATTGTTATTGTGGTCTGACTCTTCATTTTTGCTAAATGTGCCTCGACAGTGACGAGCATGGCGATCGTTTAAGACCTTTACCAGCCATTAAGGAGTTAAAAGATGCGACTGACATTGTTGGCAGAAAGGATGTTCCAGCATGGCATTATGACGTATATGGGTTTTCCTGTTATCCATTTACTTTTCTTTGTTGCAACATTGTTTATATATTTTGTTTAGGAGAAATGCGGATGGAAATGGATGAAACAACCACCACCCAGCAGAAAACCAGTTGCTAGTGAAGAACCAGATACGAAAAAGCAGGTGATAAAGGTCATAAAGCGTGCTCGAGACACATCTGTTAGGGAGAGGCTATTGAAAGGTTTGCCTTTGTTTCTATAAATGAATGCTTGGATAATGATATCATACTTATCATTTCTTCAACTGGAATTTTTTGTTTATCGATCATTATGCTTTTGTCACATTCATATATTGTTGCATCATTCTTCTAGTTCATGGTAGAAATATATACATCTTTGGTTTGTCATCTTCGATAACATAGACCCTAACTGATTTGGTTCCAATACGATTATTCCATCACAGAATTCTGCTGTTTAATTTGCCGTGGAGTGATGCAATCACCTCTCACCACTCCATGTGCCCATAATTTTTGCAAGTCCTGTTTGCTTGGTTCATTTGGTGATCTTTCGTTTTCAAGAGAGCGTAATTGTGGTGGGAGGACTCTCCGAGCCCAGAAAATTGTAAATAAATGCCCTTGTTGCCCTACCGATATCTCAGAATCTCTGCAAAATCCTCAGGTCTGTATGTATTCTTTTGCTTGCTTTGTGGTGCTGATCAAAATGAGAATGCTGTCTTTCTTACATTACGGGTATACATGTTTCAGGTAAACAGAGATATGATGAATTTGATAGAGTCCCTGCAAAAAAAGTCAGAGAAAATTTCCGAAGAGCTTATTGATGATATTGATGATGTTGGTGATGTTGAGAAGTCAAATGAAGGGGGTAGTGTTGAGGCACCTGGTTCTAATACCATGACCATTGTGGAGGATTCAGAAGTGGTATCTCTTCCCACCGGGGAACATTGTCTGGGAAAACGAAAAGAGACCATTTGCATGAAGATGACTGCCAATAAGGCTAAGAAAACCAAAATTGACGGCGAATTGGAAAATGTTGAAGAGATTTACGCTGTCAAGGATATGAAGGTTGGTGCGGCCGATGGTGACTCTGAGGTTAACTCTGCCAATTCAGAAGACTGATGTGAGGATTAAAAGCACTTGCACCCTCTTGCCTCTAACAAGATTTCTGGGCATGGGACTACGTATATATGTTGCTGGTTTACTAAAGGTTACATTAATTGCAATGTTTCATTCGTGACGTATTCATCTGCTACAACTGTTTTATTTTACATCGACAGGAAACGTTCTGGGTTGGCTATATTTTGCATCTCAAATGTGACCAAAGTTGCAGGAATTGACTACCCTCGACTTCAATCGGGCACCTAAAGCGAAAACAAGTTTGGAAACGGTGGAAAATAGAAATGATGAGAATTGAATTGCTATATTTTGCATCTCAAATGTGACCAAAGTTTCAGGAATTGACTACCCTCGACTTCAATCGGGCACCTAAAGTGAAAACAAGTTTGGAAATGGTGGAAAATAGAAATGATGAGAATTGAATTTTCACTGTTGAGGTGTTTATGCGGTTGACTATTTATGAGAATTGTTTTTTTACGAAAAAGTGATATATAAGGACATAAAAAGTGAAATCTCATCCTTATCCTTATAAATTGATGAGAAATCTTGCTTATTTGCTTGCTCTCATGAAACCCTTGCACCCTCTTGCTCTTATGCCTTTGCCGTTACTTTTGTCTTCGTACTTGTCTTTGCTCTTCCCTTTGCTCTCATGCTCTCTCTTTTGCTCTCATGTTCTTGTGCCTTTGCCTTTACTTTTGTTCTCATACTTGTTCTTGCTCTTGCCTTTGTATCGTTGCTTTCGTACTCATCTTTGTTCTTCCCCTTGCTCTCTTTCCCTTGTTGTCGACAATGCAATACTTGTACCTCTTTGTTGGCACCCTTACAACTTCACCCTCATACTTGTTGACAATTTATAATATTAATATAATCTTAGTATTAATATTACATGAAAAATATTCATATTATGGATTATGTTTTCTTATATAAAAATTACTAGTGCAATGTTGTAATTATTTGTGATGATAAATTTGGGAATATTGACTATTTTTAGGATGAAGAAATAAATAATAAATTTTTAAAAGTATTTATTTTTAGTATAATAATATTATTTGTTGAAATTAAAAGTTAATCATCTCAATTTCCAAAATTATTTACTTTTTAAAATTTTAATTCTTATGAATTCTTATATCTATACAAATACTTGAAATTTTCACATCTATAAACATCTCATCTGTGAATTCGTTCCGAACCACTTTTCATCAAAAATTAAATTTTTGTTATTTTTTTTTTCGTTATTTTTGTAAGCACAAATGCACCATAAATTGGTCAAAGTTAGATACCATGCAAAAGCCGATGTTGGTGCTCAATTAAACCCAAGTAGATCAATCTTACCTTTTTTTACCTTTGTGGTGAGAAGTGAAATGGCAAATGTTTTTGCGCAACCCACGAAGATGTCTTCTTTTGGGACGGGATTTTAAGATTTTGTTTTAAAATAATATTTGCAAAGATTTTTATTATTTAAAATATATATCTTAATAAATAATATAATAAGAGTAAATATTTTTACTATAACTATTACATAAAGAAATAAATAAAAATTTCTTTATTGTAAAAATCATGTCGAATTCAAAAAATATAAACTTCAAATTTACCTAATTTATCAATTTTGTCATAGAGATGTCAATTGTGTCATGTTAGACTTAGCACAGCCCGACACGATTTGATCGTGTCAATCAACAGTATGATACAAATAATTATTCGTGTCGTAGGTCATGCTAGACCTACAAGCTGACAAGGGGAACGATCGTTGGGTTGCAAACGCACAGGTATGGGGAGGGGGATTGACGAGGGGTACAGTCACTGAGTTGTGGGTGCACGCAAGTAGGGGGGAGAACGGTCGCTGGCTGTCGGGTCGTGGGGTTGGAGGGAATGGTCGCCACCTCGTCCGGTCTCGAGGGAGTGTGGAACAGTCATCGAGTTGTTGGATCAGTGGGGGGAATGACTATTAGGTCGCAACACCGAATCCCAAAAAGAAAAGCTGAAGAGGAGAAAAACTGAAGAAGGGAAGAAAAGGACAATAAGAGGGGAAGAAAAGGAGAGAAGAGGGGAAGAATTGAAGAGAAGAAGAGCTAAAAAGGAAGAAGGCAATGGTCGATCAACATGCAACGGTTAGGTCCTTGAAGTCTGCACGCAATGGGTGGCTGATGTGCAACGAGCAAGGTGTACTACGCATGCAACGGGTAACCCACTTTCGCACAATGGGCAGCCGATTGCCACATGTAAAAGCTAACAGGTGGCCCACAGCCACGTGCAAGGACCGATTACCGTGTGAACTTTTCTCTATAAATTGAGGGAGTTGGGTTAATTTTTTTTCACCCAACTCCTCTACTCCAATCTCAATTCTTAATTTCTCAAATTTTCTCATTCAATTTACATTTCACAAATTACAAACAATGACCCACTACTAAGGTTAAAGTTATGGAAGTTATAGATATTCTCAACAAAACTTTCCTAAAACTAAAGTGACACCATCAATAAAGATTGCTAGAACTTCAATTTCAACTATGTTATCAAGGAAGTCTCAGAATAAAGTTTCCATCTAGTCAAAACACACAATAATGATGAAAGTCATAGTGAACGATACTTCAAAAGAACAAGCCTTCTGTAACATTGATTTCTCTTGCATAACATCTGGTGATATAGGTCATTTAACTAAGTATATTAGTACATGTAAAAATAGAAATAAAGATAAAACTATTCAAACCTAACTTTCTTTTACTCCTAATAGTAGTATTAGTTCATGAACTTATGATTCTCAAAAAGTCAGAGACTTACATGCTAAATTTATTTGTTAAGAAAATTTACCAATAAGTTTTGAAGGTAACAAACGTTTTGATGAATATATTAGTAAAACATATTATTCACAATATAAACATGTATCTAGAAATACTATTAGGTTAGATATTATGAATTTATTTAATATACTTAAATTAAAACTTATTAATATTATAAGTACAATAATGATATGCATAACATGTACTTCAGATATTTATAACCAATTCAATCTAAATCCTGTAATTCTAATTTACCGCATTTCTCTGTGATTCTAATTTAGAACCAATTCCAAACCTTCACCAACTGAAATATGTCATCTGCAAATAATATACTCAAGGATATTTTTCCTTGAATTTCCCTAATTATTTCAATTATAATCAAGACATATAAATGTGGCCTTAGAGGGGACCTTTGGTATACACCTGTCAGCCAAAAATTTCCTAGTTTCTTGTATAATTTTAATATTAATAATTGCTCTTTCATATATATCTTTTATAATATCAATATATTTCTTGGGTACTCCTTTTATTTTTAAAACATACTACAATATTTTTCTAAGCACTTTTTCATAAATTTTTTCTAATTTAATGAAAACCATATGAAGGTCATTTTTTTCTCAACGTGGCAAACCGCCTACAACATTGAGCCACTTTACACCTAGAAGGGAGCTAGTCCAACCAACCACTTATATTAGGGTGATTGGACCTCATCAATTGTTGGAATGAGAAGCTTAAAGTGCAACCCAAAAAAAGAAACTACTTTCAAAAGAAAAAAGTGCAAAAAATTCTCTTTGCAGTGGGAACAATAATGATGAACTTACCACGTTAGCTGTAAGATCATGTTGCATCAGCCACTTCATAGAGAACCATGTCATATCATGCACATTACTGTGCACCAAAGAGAGAAGGCCGTTCAGTTATATGTCAGACCTCAGCATCAATTATAATGAAATGTAATGCAATACCTAAAAGAAGAAAAGGAGGAAGGAAATTATGATTAGAAGGTACAATGGTCGAATGTGCTGCAAAAGATGAACATTGCAGATAATACCATTCACATTAAGAATGAAAGATGTTGGACAGGTTAGAAGGGTGGAAAAAGGAAAACCATCGAAACTAGGAATATCTTTGAGCAACACAAATTCGCAGTAGATCTCTCGAACGATACCCAAAGGAAGCTTCCAGCACAAGAAAACTATTGATCTTTCAGTCCAGAGAAACATTCGGTGGCAGAGAGCTCCACACTGTACAACCAAAAGTATGACATTCCCATTTCATGGGACCCTTTTCATCCTGTATCCTTCTATAAGAGCATTACCGGCACTCCAAGATTTTTCTGGTACTAATTATCGATTGTAAATGGTAACCAACAGTATGCTAATTGTCCACGGCAAATGAAAACCGGGACCTAGAATTCTTTGCAAATGTTAGAGTTGGGTACTGACACAAAGCAAACCGGGCACTAGATCCATACATAAAAACCACGATATTTGCATACAAACCAAGTCCAGTAATGCATGTAAGTTAGCAATGTTCACTAACCAGCCTTGAAAGCAAAAAGTTCACGGACAAGGCTTGAAAGTTGACTAGTCTGAAAAGGACCTTGATCGGTACCTGCGCTCTGCCCTAAGTGAAACACCACATTTGTCTTCCACCACATTATCTTCCTCCATGGCACATGATTCACTTTCTTGAGCATCCCCAACAGCAATGCCAATTGATCTAACCACCTCACTTTGAGAGATCCCGTTGGCATTCTCATTACCAACCAATGGGCCACTGTTGGTCACCATGACATCAGTTGTCTTCCTCTGTGGAGTAAACGACACAGACTTGGGAAGTTCCATACTTCCAGCTTCTAGCTCTTTCGGCTCTGTTTTCTTCAACATTTTCTGCAAATCCTGAAAAGCTTGCAGGTTGGATTTGTTGTCCACATTGTCTGATGCATCAAAGGAGTAATAAATGTATTTGGAAGGATTCCTAAGGTAGTCGGGAATTCCAAGGGAACCTTCGGTCTGTGAGCCTGCTTCGGAAACAGTAGCAGCAGAAGTTACCATGGTTTTCACAACTTCTACAGATTCTTTACCATTGTTTCTGTCACCCCCACCAGATGAATCAAATCGAACATGTTTTCTTGGCCTCAGATCTTCGTGATTCTCTTTCCTCTTTAGGATAGGTTTCAAGTTTGCATCAGCAGTTGCTTTTGACTTGGACTGGGAATAGACCATAAGTGTGTCAACCTCACCTGCCAAGGGGTGGCTGTTTTCACATCCTTTGTCATCTTCTTTAAGTCGCACATTTGCAGCTAAATGGTCTGCACGTGGATCCTTGCCAAACTTGTGATTTACGTCATAAGAATCCTCAAGAACAACAGAGTGATAATTTACATATGGTCCGCAATCAGTAACATCACTCATATACAATCTATCATTTCTTTCTTCCTTAAAAACGGCTGCCAGGTCATACTCATCTTCTTCATCCTAAAAGTGTAAAAGAGCAATACCAATGTTAGAACAACTATGAGAAAAAAGGAAATATTCAATAGACTAAAAGTGCAAGTCAAAGCTCACGATGGATCAAGAAGTAAATCACCTGAGAAATATAGGCAATAGCATGAAACCTAACATAGAACAAATACATGCATCCCACCCGAGGTCACGTTCTCTATTCATTTTAAAAAATTAAAACTCTACAAATTTTGTCATTTTAACATCACTGGTAAGCAGGTGTGTTAAGAACAAATAGAAATGTATATAGGAAACTGACCAGGTGTATCTTCCTTCACCTCAAGATCAGTGAGGCATCGCCCAAACCATCAACATAAATTAGTAAAAAATGCAAAATCACTGTCTAAAGAAAATGCTATTGAAAGAGAGAAAAATGCACCTAACGTGTAACTACCTTTGACTACAACATTTCATGTTTTTCTCCATCAAATGAACAATAATTGTAAATAGAAAATATAAAATAAGAAAATATGAACTACAATTCTAAACAACCCACTCTCTTTCCTCCAAATATAACTCCCATAAAATTCAGAAACCCATACTTTGATCCACAAAACCCAAAAATTAGTAACACTTTATTACACAATCGGTAACACTAAAATGAGAGGAGTGGTTTAGTGCATCTTCCTTCATTTTAGCATTTAAATTTAAAAATACAACTAAAATTACAATGAATTTTTCGTCATTACAATTTATAAAAAAAACATTCTAAAAATATTTAAAATATAGTAATACCAAAAATTGAATGTTTTCTTACATCATAAAAAAAAAATCATATTTGTAACACTAATCTAAAAATAGTAATACTAAATACACTAAAAGAAAATTTGAAACTACAAACAACTGAAAAATAAAATCATTAAAAATATTAAAAATAATTTTAAAATGCAAAAAATAATCTATTGCTAGAAATCTAGAAAATAGACACATAGGAAAGTTACAGTCAAATAACAAAACAAGAAACAGTTTAAAATAAGCACCTATAAAAATTTCATAAAAAATAAGTACAAACAAAAAAATCAACCACAATTTACAAGCATCCAAAACCAACTTGCCATGTAAGAAAAAGAAAAGGTGGTCTGCAACAAACTCCATCGTCTATTAAAAAAATAAAACCAAAAGACACCATTCATGAATTGTGGTATTGATAAGAATGACTAGATGCAAATCGACTGGTTGTGATAGTGCATGGAAAGGCCATCTATATGATGTATGAGGATTTAATACCACTAAATCATAACCCAAATTTATCCTTATTTCTTGAAAACGACACTTTAAAGCTTCCTTGAACTGCAACAATTCAAGGGAAATAAGATGGCCTTTATGGTAAGTTAAGGGACAGGGTTAGAGTAGATTAAGTGAAATTTGCTGAGCATCTGACCTGCGATGGACAACCAGGATTAAAGTAGTTTAAGAGAAGAATTTCTAGGCATCTGATTCAAAATAGACAGCCAATATTAAAATGGATAAAAGAGGTTCCAAGGACAACAGATCTAAGATGGACGACCAGGATTAAAATGGATAGAAAAGGTCTTTAGAGTGGATAAACAAGAATCGTATGATGGGGGAGAAATTTAAGGGCAAGGGAGAATTTTGAGGGTTTTTCTTTCCTCCTCTTCCTAGATTTTGGTTATACGTATTTTTTGCACTTTTGTTTGATTTTTGTAATATTGTTCTACCTTTTGTTGTTGTTATTCCTTAAGGATAAAAGATTCAACTAGATATTAAAGGTGGGGTGCCTACATGTGTTATCAAAAGAATTCAAGTAATACGTGCCACAGGCACACACGAAAACTGATTGCTTGTGACAAAACCATTGTTCTGTGCCATAGGAAACTGCATATGAAGACTGATTGGTAGCAGTATAAGAAAATATCTAAATAAAACAACGAAACCAAACGCCAAATAATTATCACTGCATCCAACACTAAGTCACAGATGCCGATGAACATTGTGATTACAAGTTCACATTCCAATCGTCTAAATTTTCGTTAACATTTCAGACACAGAAAAATATATACCGAATAACCCCTATGAGAAGCTTAAGAGAACGGAAAAGTAAACGATACCTCACGATCAAGCGTGGGATCCAACCCAATAGACGCCCTAATTCCCATTTCTTCCTCATCCACCAAACCGCCACGTACTTCCTTCCCCTCGCCCTCCTCCTCCAGATCATCTATGTCATCCTCCAACAGCTTCTTCATCCTCCTCCTTCCATCCCGGCTCTTCCTCGCGAAGCATCCATCCTCATCCTCATCGTACGAGGAGGCGCATGGGATGTCATCCCTCCCAGGATCGACGCCCCGCTCGCGGTTCCACAGCCTCCTCTCCACCTGCCCGTCGGTGACAGACCAGGACGAGGTGGGGAAAGAGGACTTCGGGACCTTCTCGAAGAGGTGCGCACCGAAGAGCTTCTCCACTCGCACCTTGAAGCTGTCCTCCATCTCCCTGCGCTTGATCTCTCCTCCGGCTCTCCGGACGGAACGATTCGGCGCCGATGAACTGTGACCTTGCGGAAAAGGGGAAGAAAAGGGGGACGCGAGGAAGGAGCAGTAAGGCCTTCAGAGCTTTTATATTGTACACGAAGGCGAGAGCACGTGAGCGGGTCGTTTGACACGTGACAAGGATGGTGAAACGAAAATGAGGTTTTTTTAATAATTATTATATTAAGATAATTTTAATGTATTGGTAAAATTTTAAATTTTAATAAAAAATTTCTAATAACTAAGATATTGATATAGTCAAATACGACGTACTTTTAAAATGATATGTAGATTTATTTACTAACAGATTTTAAAATAAAATCAATATATTATTTTTCTAAATAGTATACTAATGTATTCCTAGAAAATATTTTAGAATAAAATTGTGATGCCGTTTCTCCAAATATTACGCTGATTTTTTCTAGAAAAAATCTAAAATAAAATTTTTATATTATTTTCTCAAATATTATACTGATTGATTTCTAGAAACATTATAAACCCTATAGCTAATATTGAGTTTGGCGCGAAAGATTTATAAAATTTAAAGTCATTTTTGGCTCATTAGGAAGATTTTTCACAAACTAAGTGGGTATTTGTACACTCATAATTCATGAGAAATGAATTATAAAAAATTTATTTCTTATTAACCAAAATTTTATTTCTATTTGTGTCACACTATTTTTTAATGTCCCTCTCCTGGCCCATCCTTAGTAAAATAACAAAAAATTGAGAGCTACCAAATTGTCGACACAAGCAAGTTGATCTCGCTTACCTTATCGTCATTCATTTGAGCTTGACTTTCATCCTTGTTCGTACTCTTCCTCTCTTTCACTCCATCGTCATTCACACACTTGATGATGCTTCAACAATCTCATTATTCTTGTCCTCTCCTCTAACTTATAGTTGATGGTTGACTAGAATTTATTTGGCCTAAATTGAAATCTTAAAAAAACATATAAATCGTTATTACTTATATTATATAACACATAGGAATTTTAATATTTATATTATTATATAATATAACACATTATTATTATATTTAATACTTATTATAAAAAATATTATTATTAATATATTTACATTATATTACTAATATTTATTAAAAAAAGTTGAAAACACCTCAATTCCCGTACAAGCACAAACACTCAAATATTAAGATTTCCCATCATTTTCTGTACAAATATTTATCATTTCTATGTTTTTCCATCATATATCATTCTTGTCAATTCCTAAATTACCATTATTTTTGAGAGAGAGAGTATACAATTCGTTCAGAGTTTTTTTTGGAAGAAGGGAGAAAGAGGTTTATTTTAAAAAAAAATCATAAAGAATTATTTTATATTTGATAAATTATCATAAAAATCAAGACTACATGGTAATTACATGGAGATAGTGTTGGGCCGTCCCCCATCTAAGCCCATTGATCTTAAGGCCCAAATGTTATTTCAAATGCATTTTTAGTCGGTTTTGCTTCAACAGGAACTGACGCGTGAGAAGAGGGAAGACGACGCGTGAGAAGAAAGAAGACGAATCGGCGTCGGTGCGTCGAGGGCGTCGGTGCGTCGGGCGAAATCGAGGGTTCGTTCCGCGCGTGGAAGCTTCGTCGATTGACGACTGCGCGTGGAAGCACTGGCGATCGACGATTGCGCGTGAAGGAGAGAGATCCGCGCGAGGAGGATCCGGCGATCGACGATTGCGCGTGAAGGAGAGAGATGCGCGCGAGGAGGATCCGGCGATCGACGACCTACGCGCAGTCTGCCTGCGTTGGGAGTGAAAGGGTCGTCGGCCGGGTTCGGCTT